>OZ038325.1:5001882-5186832 GCA_964035795.1 Pterobdella sp. o SKG-2022 | reverse complement strand
GATTTCATTGATGTTTATATAAAATACGTTTCTAATACTTCAGGTAGCAGAACTCAAAAAGGTTTTGATTAGCTTGGGCAGATCTGAACTCACTAAAGAACTGACCTAGATTTTCAAACAACGACTTTTTATTTATATACATAGCAAAAATTTGATTGAGTTTTTCTTATTCAAAGTTTTTTCAAATTTTCTTCAGATCAGGAATCTGTAAAAAAAAAAGCACAGATTTATTAAAAAATTATTTTTTAAAAATTTAACAAAAAAAATGTGTATGTGTAGTATATTTCGAAAAACAACTTGAAACATCCGAATACCACAAAACCTCGCATATCACAAAACACCAGATTCCACAGAATACAGCAAATACCAAATATCCTTCAAAAAAAAATACTCAAATACCAAAAACCTCTCAAACACCGCCAAACTGACAGCAAGCTCAAGAGCTTGTTGGATATCCTCGATCAAGTCGTCCACTTCCTCAAGACCAATTGAAAGCCTTATCAAAGTGTCCTTGATTCCCAACACTTCTCTCGCTTCAGGGGGCACCGATGCGTGAGTCATTATGGCTCTGTTGAATGATGAGGTTATTTGCAGTAATGATAAGATAACAAATTTGACAATTTTAATATTAATTCTCATTTATATCATCCAAGAGAACGAGTTACGTAAGTATATATTTGATGAAAATGCTATTGTAATTTACGGACTTCATCATAGTTGTATTCAACCCAGTGAATTTAATTATGTACATTCGTCTTGAAATAAGTTTTCTTATTCCACTAAACTATGCCAAAAACTGCTTTGCTAGTTTCCTTATTCACAGACACAGGAGTTAGGGTATTTAATGATATAAGTACTAATGTGCTGCCATTCTATTGTGGGTTGTGGTGATATACTCGTCTAAGGTAAAATGAAGATGGTAAAGATTCATTATCAAATGATACATCTCTGAGTAGAAACTTAAATACTTAAAAAGACTTAATGTACAACAGAATGAATGCAAGTTTATGTAACTTCGTTGAAGTGATCACTAAGATTATTCGAACCAGTTCAAAACCACTGCTTCCTATTTTTTGGACCTATACAAAGTCAGCTATTGATATCGATGTACATATTAACGTATATATATTTGCTACTCACGGCAGCTCAGCCAGACTCTCGTAACCTCCCAGGCTTTCGGCCAATGTGAACAACTGGGGGGTAATAGGATCAATTGTTAAAAAAGACATTAATTAATCAGATTGAAATACCAAAAAGCATTAAATTAGTTTTTTAGGAAACTTTGAAGAAAAAAAGATCATTATTTTTTAAAATATCATTTATTATTATTATTATCTTTATTATTAGATAAAGCATATAGCGTTTATCAAGCTTAAATCTGAATCATTGGGTTGAGTTGACAAAAATAACAACAAGCAATAAATCATTTGTGAAGTACTTTGACGGCAGACAAAAACTTTTTGGACTGTTCGAGTCCTCCCTTGATAAAGAAGGTGATCATGCCACTGTATCCCCTCATCTGCAAGAGTGATAAGAAGGAGTGGAGGGGTGATGATGAATGAAAGTGGTGAGAGCGAGTAGAGGTGGTGAGGGTAAGTGGAGGTGGGCGAGAGTGGATAGAGATAAGTGAGAGTGAGTGGAGGTGGTGAGAGTGGATGGAAGTAGAGAGAGTGGTTGGAAGTGGGTAAAGATGATGGTGAAGGAGGTGGAGAGAATGAGTGGATATGGGTGAGAACGTTTGGAAGTGGGTGATAGGGGAAGAAGGTAGGTGATTGTGGAAGGAGGTGGGTGAGGGTGGAGATGGTTAAGGATAACATGCTGTGAGTTTAAATGCTTGTTTCATAACTAATATACTGGATAACCAGATTGGCTCGTTAACAACTTATATTTTGTTAATAATTTCAGTGTTTAAAATAACTAATTTATTCATAAACTCATTCGACTATGAAGTATAATAGCCTAAATCAAATTGCAAGGTCAACAAACACAAAGTATTTATTTAAAAAAAGACACGAAACTTTTCGCAAGACTAACTTACAATATCAAATAATAATTTTTTTTTGATAATTTGTGTTTGTTGACCTTACTATTTGACTATCTAGATTATTCTCCATATAAGGATATGTTTGTTTGAATGTAGATAGAAGCTCTTATGATCATTCTATGATTTTCAAAAATTATTAAATAATTTATATTTAATTTAATAATCAATTCAATTATCCTTATGAGTTTATAAAGTCTGTACATTTCCAAATATTTCAATTACTTTATATATAAGTTTATATAAATATTCATTTGAATTTATATAAATAAAAATATTTTTAATTAGTTATATAAATAGAATTTCATATATTTATAATAAAAAATGTTGTCACTTTGTAAGGTCAACAAGCACAAAGTATTTATTTTTTTTTAAATTCTATAATTCCCCTTGATAAGGTAAGCTAGTCTTACGAAAAGCGTGTCTGTTTTTGAATACTTTGTGTTTGTTGATCTCACAATCTGATTTAGGCCATTATACTTCAAATTTAGCCACGTTTTCATGATTTTTATAGCTTTTTCACTTTCTACATATATTCATATTATTATGAGATATATATTTTTTTTCTACTTAAAATTCCATATATCTAAATATTATACTTCATTATTCAACATCATTAACCTGTTTTTTGGCCACTTCGTATTGAGGGTGGGATTTTAAACCTAAAAAAAAATTGAAGTTTACAAATTAAACTTTAACCTTTGCATTGAATAGTTGGGAAATTGACAAAGACAGCCCTACTGATTTCATTAAAAAGTGTAAAAAATTTAAATCTCAAAGTAATTTTTAAGATTCACGTAAAATATGTCGGCCACCAAGTGACCCAATGAGGGTTGGTTAGACAAAAGTTTTCTCTTTGTAAAACAATCTCATAGATTTTAAATAAGTTTTATCACGCCGAAGTTTAAGACTCCAAATCTATTCAATGGTCTTTTTTGTGGTCAGTTCTATGGCTTTACAAACATGCGACCACTAATTTACCAGGATCACCAGTAGACGAAAAGTCCATTAAAACGCAACTATGTTTCTCATGGAGAAGAAACACCCTGAAGACCCAACTGTGCAAAACAAACATACAAATTTCATTTAAACTAAATTTTCACAAAGCTTTGTGTTAGACTAATTTACGTTTTCAGGCGATTACGTACATCATATTGATAATTACTTGATAGTGTTATAAAAATCTTCGAGAAAATAAGTTAAATTTGTGTTTGTTCTCTACAATTATACTTGCATAATAAAATATATTATTCTTGTTAACATATTACTAATTATATGAATAGAACAGAAATGAAATACATAGAAAGACAACAGAAACTTCTTAAAACTCCCAAACATCTGTCAAACGACAGATTGACAACATAACAGCTCACCACACCTGGATGAATGACTCTCTCCACTCGAGGATTTTTCTCCAAGTAGTGAGCCACTTTCAGCCCACTTTCCATGTGTGCCTTCATCCTCAAGGCGAGGGTCTTGAGGCCTCTGTTGATGAGGTAACAGTCGAAGGGGGAAGGTACTGATCCTATTGCTTTAGGTGGGAGAGGCGAGAATTTATCATTTAGTGTTAGAACTTCAATTGAAGTATTATTTTTAAACGTTTCATAGTGATAAAATATGATAACTGGGTACGTTTTTGAGGGAGTAGAGAAGTTTTGTTACAAATATTTAAAATCTGATTTTTTATCAATATCATTGAAAAAGTTACAATATTGAAGGAAAAAGAGTCTTTTGTAAATGTCTTCATCGTTAAGACTGAGTGAACCCATCAGCACGTCTGAGTGTCCTGGGAAGGAGGGAGGTTTTGAAGCTAAGTAATTCAACGTGTGAGATGTGAATCTTAAATAAGCAAACTTAACGAAAAATAAATTTTGCTTCAAATTAATTTATTAAAATTTTTCAGGGTAATTCTTAGTTTATCATAGAAAATATCATGCTACACCCTAAAAAGTTACAATGTGATAACATAGGAGAGTAAATGAAACGGGAGGTAGATTTGGAGTTGGTGATGATCCTTTATTACAAAAAAAATTTTTTCTGTGAAAATAATATTGTAGACAATAAAAAAGAGTAATTTATTGTAAAAACTGCATAAAAGTAAGACGTTGAACGGCAGCCAACAAAGCGTTTTGAAGTTAAGGCTGCCTTTTTGTTACAACCTGGTTATCAATACGTGAGCAGGTAACGATAAACTAATATTTTGATATTGATGTCATTTGGCTTGGTGAATGATCCTAGATGAAAATAGCTGGACACTGTTCAAGTGTGGGAACGGTGATTCTTGAATAACGATAATTTCATACTCGAAGCTTAATAAGAGCTAGAAGTCTCATAAAAAAATTAGTCTTCAACAACATTAGAAGCTTCTTTAATAGGAATTTCGAATCTTTATTTGTTGAGGGGGAAAGAAGACTTAGTTGATCTATGCCTACCTAAGTTACTAAGACTGTACAGTGGAATAATATAATATGGGTGAAAAACAACAAAATATAACTATAAGTTTCATGAAAATGAATAAATCAAAAAGCGGAATTATATATCCTTGAATAAACATTATTAATAAGAGCAACAATCTTCACTAAGCTATTGCTTATTTTCAATAGAAAAGAATCAAAGAATAAAATTGGTATAAATTGAGATCAACATACGCACCATTCATGTACTTAGTGAGAGACTGATGGCAGATGTCAGCTCCCAGCTCCAATGGTCTCTGCAAATATACATCGCTGGCTTACATCAATCTATTAGACTTATTGACATACCACATTTTCTAGCAGGTTTTAGGTTATTATAACAATGATTTTATTTATCTTTAGAGTTGAAGTTTATTTTACATTAATTTAAAAAAAATATTAATAATTAAAGTATTAAATAACATAATCCAATTATTTCTATTATTATCGAACATTTAATTCTTCAATCATCATCACTTGCTAACCAGATAAGTTAAAGAAAACACTGTTTAAAACCCTCTAATTAAACCAACCACAAAAGCCCACCAATGAACCCACTTGGAAATAGGAAGACATGAAAGTGTTGTCGACGACGACCAGAATGTCTTTATTATAGGCATGAGCTAGCCTACTCACAGCTTCAATGTCGACAATCTTCAGAGTGGGGTTGGTGGGGGTTTCTATCCAGACTATCTGCAGGGTTTTTGAAGGTTTCAAATAACTTCTTGTGAGTTCTGTAATTTATAAAGTTTTCATGGGGCTTATGAAGTTCTTGGGGATTCTGTGGAGTTTAAAGAGGTTTCTGGGAAATTTTGGATGGTTTATAAAGAGTTTTGGAATAGTTATTTAAAGTATTTTATGCTAATGAATAATCTCTTTATGAATCAATAAACTTCGATTCTGTAACTTATAAATCAAGATTTTGAATTTCTGTTTTTTAGGTATATACCTGTTTTACCAAGGCTTCTAAATCCACTATGCACTAGAAAACTTCATGAAGAAAAACAAAACTTATTTTTTTGTTCAAGTGATATTTAAAACTAAGTTAAGGCTTACAAAGCTATTTAATCTGAAAACATCAAAGACTGGTCATTTTAATGCTTGAATCCTCTTAATATTGAATCTTTTGCATATTGGCTGAATCTCAAACCTTTGTTTTGGACGTGAGACAGGGTTGGACATTTTCAGTTTTGGTCATGTCAACAAATGTGGTGTTGATGTCCATGTTGACGATCACTTTGTTGAGGAACCTGTTTGTGCCTTCAATGTCATTTGGTTGCAGTTTAGCCATATTGGTTTCAATTAAGTTTTGAATGTTAGAAAAAGGTTGATAAAGTTCAATTAATTGGTGGAATTATAATATTTAAATAAACTCAAAATAAGGATAAAAAACAAAAATTGATAAAATTGATAAAATTTTTAAAAAATTCTAAAACTGAACAATTTCCAATTTTTCTTGAAATTAAATTTTCAAAAAACCAGGTTAGAAATACAAACAAAAAAAGGAAGCATCAAGTAAAATAAAAAATAAAAATAGTATTATGCAAACTACAACGAGACACACCGCCATAGACGTCATCCATGCAGACAACATGGTCTCCAGCTTTGAGGAGGTGGAAGATGTTGAGGGCTGCGGCCAAACCACTGCTGTATAAGAGGCCTGTGATAATAGGTAGTTGAGTTGGAGGCAGTGAAATGGGTTGGATTGGTGAAGCGGCAGAGAAAGCTGGTAGCATAACTAATTTTTTTCAAAATAATGAAATAACATCCCGACATACAATATTTGGCTCCCTCCAATGATGCGATGCACTCTTGAGCCACTCTTCTCGTAGGATTCCCTCCTCTGCTGTAGTCGAAGCCGTCCTCCTGTAGTGTTTGGAGAGGGAGGGGTTGGAGGCAGAAGTAGTAGTAGTAGTAGTAGTAGTAGTAGTAGTAGTAGTAGTAGTAGTAGTAGTAGTAGTAGTAGTAGTAGTAGTAGTAGTAGTAGTAGTAGTAGTAGTAGTAGTAGTAGTAGTAGTAGTAGTAGTAGTAGTAGTAGTAGTAGTAGTAGTAGTAGTAGTAGTAGTAGTAGTAGTAGTAGTAGTAGTAGTAGTAGTAGTAGTAGTAGTAGTAGTAGTAGTAGTAGTAGTAGTAGTAGTAGTAGTAGTAGTAGTAGTAGTAGTAGTAGTAGTAGTAGTAGTAGTAGTAGTAGTAGTAGTAGTAGTAGTAGTAGTAGTAGTAGTAGTAGTAGTAGTAGTAGTAGTAGTAGTAGTAGTAGTAGTAGTAGTAGTAGTAGTAGTAGTAGTAGTAGTAGTAGTAGTAGTAGTAGTAGTAGTAGTAGTAGTAGTAGTAGTAGTAGTAGTAGTAGTAGTAGTAGTAGTAGTAGTAGTAGTAGTAGTAGTAGTAGTAGTAGTAGTAGTAGTAGTAGTAGTAGTAGTAGTAGTAGTAGTAGTAGTAGTAGTAGTAGTAGTAGTAGTAGTAGTAGTAGTAGTAGTAGTAGTAGTAGTAGTAGTAGTAGTAGTAGTAGTAGTAGTAGTAGTAGTAGTAGTAGTAGTAGTAGTAGTAGTAGTAGTAGTAGTAGTAGTAGTAGTAGTAGTAGTAGTAGTAGTAGTAGTAGTAGTAGTAGTAGTAGTAGTAGTAGTAGTAGTAGTAGTAGTAGTAGTAGTAGTAGTAGTAGTAGTAGTAGTAGTAGTAGTAGTAGTAGTAGTAGTAGTAGTAGTAGTAGTAGTAGTAGTAGTAGTAGTAGTAGTAGTAGTAGTAGTAGTAGTAGTAGTAGTAGTAGTAGTAGTAGTAGTAGTAGTAGTAGTAGTAGTAGTAGTAGTAGTAGTAGTAGTAGTAGTAGTAGTAGTAGTAGTAGTAGTAGTAGTAGTAGTAGTAGTAGTAGTAGTAGTAGTAGTAGTAGTAGTAGTAGTAGTAGTAGTAGTAGTAGTAGTAGTAGTAGTAGTAGTAGTAGTAGTAGTAGTAGTAGTAGTAGTAGTAGTAGTAGTAGTAGTAGTAGTAGTAGTAGTAGTAGTAGTAGTAGTAGTAGTAGTAGTAGTAGTAGTAGTAGTAGTAGTAGTAGTAGTAGTAGTAGTAGTAGTAGTAGTAGTAGTAGTAGTAGTAGTAGTAGTAGTAGTAGTAGTAGTAGTAGTAGTAGTAGTAGTAGTAGTAGTAGTAGTAGTAGTAGTAGTAGTAGTAGTAGTAGTAGTAGTAGTAGTAGTAGTAGTAGTAGTAGTAGTAGTAGTAGTAGTAGTAGTAGTAGTAGTAGTAGTAGTAGTAGTAGTAGTAGTAGTAGTAGTAGTAGTAGTAGTAGTAGTAGTAGTAGTAGTAGTAGTAGTAGTAGTAGTAGTAGTAGTAGTAGTAGTAGTAGTAGTAGTAGTAGTAGTAGTAGTAGTAGTAGTAGTAGTAGTAGTAGTAGTAGTAGTAGTAGTAGTAGTAGTAGTAGTAGTAGTAGTAGTAGTAGTATCAGAAACTATAATAAAAGAAAAATAATAATAACCCAATTAGATTATACTGCTGTACCTGGAATTGACAGCTTACTATTACTAATCTCGTGGTTTATATAATAAGCCATGAATTTTAAGCAAATCTTCATTGACTACAAGGCATGTATCAATGAACCCTCAATATAGAATTAATACGAAGTTTCGCAATACTACTACGTTGAAAATAATTTTTAGTTCAAATTCTCATTTTAAAAAAATTATTCAAAAACTTATAATTAAATTCAAAAAAAACCTTCAGAATATAAAGCTATTGATTAATTAAGAGATAAATTTATTTATAGAATGAACCCTAAAACGCTATGAATATGATCAACAGACATATGTGTTGTCACTTTAGAGACAAAATGAGTGTAGATTGTCGGAAAATTTCAAAAACAACTTCGAAACAAAGTTTTATTTCACCTTTTTGAAACAATAACTTCCACGTTCAACATGTAAAAACAAACTTTTAAAATTCATGAGTTTTACGAAATACGAGCTTCAATACAATTTTGAGAGTAGTATTTCTCATGCTAGGCATTACTTTTAAACTCAACAAATCTAAAAATAATATTAAGTTTAAAAAGCAAAATATTCTCAATAGGATTTTTCAAAACAAAATAAATATTTGTGTTAACAAAAAGAATAGAAGAAGAAGATGAACTAACGGACAGGAGTCCCGGAGAGTCTTGCTGGAAGGTGGTGGAGAGGGATATTATTGGGACCACAGCTCTGCACCTCCATTGGCGAGGGTCTTGACCCACGTGGATAGCGTTGGTAGCAAAATGTGGAAATGGTTTCAACTGGTCCATTATGTTGGGGAAGAAAACAGTTGCTTTGTTTTAAATTGAAGTGTGTAAGTTTTGTATTTTTAGTTCAAAAACTAGTGAGAAAGGTTCAGTATTAGTAACAGTTATAACTTTTCACAAAGTTTTGTTCTTATTCATGAAGAATCACGAATTATATTTCACAATAGCTTTGCTTGTATATATGAAATGATTCACATACAAGATTTTCACGTGATTTCTTTATACTATTTAAAAATGTTGATGTACGTTTTAAACTTTACCATCAGGGTCAAAAGTTAATTCGATAAAAACAAAAAACCGCATAGAGTTTGCACTATATTTAAAACTTCAATTAAATATCAATTGGTACATGCCATAAGAGTGCATGCAATACTGGTCTGTGCAATGTCCATGCATTTCATCTCATGATTTCATTCTGAAAATCATTCCAAAACGAGTAAAGGATTATGATCAACTAAACTAGCCTGAATAAATTAGAATGAGTAAATGATTTTAACGTGATTTGAAGAATCATTTTAAGTTAATCTTGTTCAACTACTTGGTACCATAGAAAAACTTGAGGGTGCAAGAAGATCGCAACTTTTAAACATGATAGATTCTCTAATATATTCTTGCACTCGGTAGAATATTTCATTTAAACCCAAAGAGTGTTTATTTTCTATAAGTTTCAATTTCGCCTAGCATAAAATAACATGTTGAAGATACTGCAAAGTATAGTTAATTTATCTTACATCTGAATAAAGATAAAAGTTTCTAGTTGGAAAACATAATCACAACTTACATTTCGATATTGGTCATATATTTATATAACTTTTTCAGTAAATAAATAAGACGAAACAGTTACAAATATTATAATTAATTGAACTTGTTTTTTTGATCATTATTATATTTAACCGAAATTTTTTTTCAATAGTAGATATCAAAACTTTTATAAAGCTAAATAAAAAAGTTCATTCATCAATTTGGTTTTGAGATAGGTATCAAATAAGGTCGTTTCTCTCTGATAAACTCATGCCAACCAAAAAGTTCAAAATAAATTTTATATAATTCAAAAAAAAAATCAAAAAGATGCTGGTGATTTTCTTGATACTGGTATTGTGATATCAAGTGGGGGCTCCACTCATTTTTAATAACAGCATATAGATTATCACAAAGACTCTCTTTATAGACTCGACTTCAAACAGCCATTATTTGACAACAGAGTTGATGAATAGGAAACTATGAAAAGCTTAGAGTGGAGATCTAACAAAATGAGAATTAAGTTGGCTTTTAAACTTCTTTTGCGACTCATGCGATAAAGGACATAATGCATGGACTGATTGAATCTTGATGGAAGCCTTCATATGGAACATTTCTACTTGGAGATTTGGTGGGAGAATCACTGCTTGATGAAGTTTTTACAGTTCACCAACCTTTGAAGCATCGTTTTTGAATTTCCCAGTGACTTTCTTCTAGTAAGATTTTTTATCTGAAGTAGCTGAAGTTTTTTAAATCTAAAGAAGTTTGGCTTTTCCATTGATTCTCGAAAATTAAATAGCTTATAATACTTTACAATTTGAGTGCGAGTCATTTTCATCTCAATCAAACCAATAAGTCGAAGTTTTGTACATTTAACTTGATAATGTGAGTTTCACTCTTAAAGTTTCGCGTTATTTAATTAATGAGTGTTTGGTTTTAATTGTTGAAAAAGTTTTAATTAAAGCGCTTAGTTATATGGGACGATGATGGAATAACGAAAAGCTTTTATAATTAATCTAATGATTCTTGTAGTTTATGGTTTGTTTGTTATTAAATTTATTGCAAAAATGAAACTAATAAAAATAAAATTAAATAATTGCAAAATGTGTTCAAAATATATCTTTTATAATATAAAAATTAGAAGAATAAAAACGGGTATAACATATCATAACTGAATTTAAAGTGGTTCAGTAGACTAGAGTCTGTGTGAGAACCTCTGCTAAATATATCTATCTTGAATTTAAAATTGTTGGTTGTTTCCACAGAAACTGTCTCATCACTAAGCTCATTCCAGGCGTTTATCAATCTGCTATTGAAGAATCTCTGCTTGATTCGACTTCCGGTCTTCTTAAATAATTTGTATATGTGTCCTCTTAGGCCTTTTCTGGTTTCCAGTTGGAAGAATCTGGTAAATGGTGTATCCTCTTTTTTGGTGATTAATTTATAGGTTTGTATTAAATCTTCTCTGCATTTTCTTTTTTCTAGAGTTGTCAGTCTACATTCTCTTAATCTTTCTTCGTATCGAAGTTTCTCGAGTCCTTTGATCATCTTTGTCGCTCTCCGCTGTACCTTTTCCAGAATGTTCTTGTCTTTTTGCAAATCTGGACTCCACGCCTGAAAACAATATTCCAGATGGGGTCGAACTAGAGTCTTATACAAATTTATGATTATTGATTTCTCTTTGCTGAAAACCGTTCTTCTGATAAATCCAAGTATTTGATTTGCTTTGGCCGCTGCGACAGTACATTGCCTCGATGTTTTTGTGTTTTTGTGTATCTTGACTCCGAGATCTTTTTCTTCTTCTGTCGATCGTAGCTCTTGATTGCCCAAATGATACTGAAAGATCCTGTTCTTTTTTCCCATGTGCATTACTTTGCATTTATCTATATTGAAAAACATTTGCCAATCCTCAGACCACTTATATATCCGTTCCAAATCAAGTCTTAGTACTTCCGCATCTATTTCATTGTTGACCTTCGCACACAGTTTCGTGTCGTCAGCAAACTTTGATATTTTTGATTTTATCCCAAAGTCAATATCGTTGATATATATAACGAATAGCAGAGGTCATATAACGAATAGCAGAGGTCAAAATATTTGTTCAACATTGAGAATAAAATGCAAAAGAATTTTATATAGCACTTAAGAAGTTGCTCACTGTTAAATTAACGTTTTAAAGAGACTAAGGTAAAGTTATAATGAGATGAAAGAGCAGAGAATTATTTAGAGAAAAGCATCATTGAATAAGATATTGGTTTAGTTCTGATCAGTTGGGACAATTGAAAAGATATGATAAATACATCTTGAGATCTCAAAATGAAGACGAAATGAAAACAAAGACTGTAGAAAGAAGACGAAGGGTGAAAAAAAAGATGAAAAATGGTGAGGATAAAAAAGAGAAAATCCATAAAATCAAGTTGTGTGAAGTGAATAAGATTGGTTCTGCAACCCTAATGGTTATAACATTAAAATGGTCCTGATTTTAACAGCATAATAATTTATTTAAAACACAAAGTATTTTGATATGGTTAAATATCTTTCACAAAAAATTTTGCTTTTAGTTAATAACTTTTGACGGCACTTTTATTGGAAACATTGAAAATTTTTTAAACTGGAAATTTAATTTAGTATATACTAAAAACCTGAATATTTACAATTCACTAAAAATTTTGGGCTATGATACTAAAATAATACTTCATGTTTGTTCACCTCACTATGTGATTTAGACTATTCTGGTCTGTTCACCTCACTATGTGATTTAGACTATTCTGGTCGTTTGAACTAGGACTAATAAATTAACCATAAACTCTTGTGAGTCACCATTAAGCTAAACTTTTTATGCCATTGTTGTGTAGCCAACTCATGACAATATTAATAATAATGGAAATAATAAAAATTATTAGTGAATAATAAAAATAATAATAGTAGGAGACAAACAAGAAATATTTATCAAACAAAAACACACGAAACTTTTTTTGAGGCTGAATTACATTATTAATGTAATAGTCTGACAAATTTTTAAAATGGTTCCTTCGTGTTTGTTCTTCATACAATTGTGTCAGACTATTCTACTCCAACTAATAAAAATAAAAATTAGAAACAATGATTAAAAAAATAAAAATAAGAATAATATTTAAAATATTATGATTTTTTAAACTTCAAAGCCCATGCTTAACAGAAAAACATTAGTTTATAACTTATTAAAATATACTCATTTTATTGTGGCTGGTGAAAAATCTTTATTAAACTAGACCAAGTTTTTCATAAGAAGAGATCAAATTATCTTACCTATTTAGATTCCTTTAGAGATGAAAAAATATTTGGAAAATTTAAAATTTTCTTTCAAAAATTTCTTGTAGCCACTGTTTTAAAACCATCCTGAATGGCAACCTTCCAATACAAACTATGCCAACAATACCGAGTTTACATTAAAAGCGTATTTATTACCATAAAAATCAAATTCAATGAAAAGTTTCGCAAAAATATGATCAAAAAAAATATAAAAAGAGAACAGATTTTCTACTTTTCAGGCAAACCTTGACATACATGACCAGCTTCATGGGATTTCTTATTTGCTGTTTCAATAAATGTATTCCAAACCCCATAAATTGAACTAAAATTTTTGGGAAATTATTTATAGAAAATACATTATAATATCTACAGAAAACTTCGTATTGTTTTATAGATGTTTGAGCATTTATTATAAAGTACCAACTTTGAGTTTTTTCTAAAAAAATAAAATTAGTCACAGATTCACAAAAAAAACTTTTTTTCACATTTTTTGATTCTATTAACGTACACAAAACTAGCCAAAAGTTATCAAATAAATAAATCCCACTTTAAAACAACCTCACTTCAAAACAATTCTTATTTGCTCACATTTTCAACATTACCTATGTGAATTGAAAGCCTAATGACGCGAAAAAATCACAATTCTAAGAAGCCATTATGGCCAGAGGTTTTAAGCTATGCCACCATCAGGCGCAAATTGTATAATACAAAGTATGATTTTGAAGGTTCGATTTTATCCCAATTTTTTTCGATTCAGTTCTCAATTTTTTTCTTATCGACTTTCTGATCAAAAAAATTTATATCAAACACTTATTGAACTGAATAACACGAAGCTTTCCATAAGTTTTACTCACATTTTCTAGTAAAGTATACAATTGAAGGTGCATTTCAATCGATAATGTGAGCTGGGCTTACAAAAATATTTTTGATTTATTTGTGAGTAAGCTTTTTAATATTAAAGTTCTTATTGATGTCTGAAGATGATGTTAACATCAAAAAATCCCAATAAAAATTAAAGTACCACAAATTTTGTCTTTTTTTAACCTTTTAAAACCATCTTACAAATAACCTAGTGTCTATTCATATAGCAGCAAGGGAAACTAAAGCAGACGTTTGTAGTAGCGGAATTCAGACTTTTCAACTGAATCGTTCAAAAACTATAATGAATTTATTAATGTAACTCTCACAAATTATCCTTTTCAATTAAACGTTTTCCACCATCATTCAAGATGTCTTGAAGAGAACCAAACAACAGCGACTAGATGCTAAAAACCGGATGATATACTTCGTCGACGTGAGGCGTCTCTTCGTGGGAGTGACTGTGGTCTACATAGTGCTTGGGTGCTACATGCTTCATACTGCGAAGGTGGTTGATTGTTGAATCGTTCACCTTAATTGGTTGATGAAACTCGGCTTTTGTGCCACCCTCGGTAGCTTTTAGAAAATAATTATGCTTTTAACGTTACACATTATATATTAAAAATGTTAAATGGGTTTCATCGTATTTTAACCTACCTCAACCTGTCAATAGCCTTGACCATTTAATCAAGGAAGATGAGGGATTTGGGTTTTTGCACATGTTCGTTTATTATAAGTTTTTTATAAAGACATTAATGTCCCTCCCCTTGTAATTCTGCAATGATACAACTTCGACATCATTGCATCTCAACTTTATGACCTTCTCCAGTACATGTTGTATCAACTATTTTTTTGCTTTTTTGAAGGAAAAATTTCAATGGTTTTTTCTTGAATTCAAAATTTCAAACTTAATCATTTAATAATTTATTATTCGTTCGAATATTTCAACATTTTTAATCAACTTTTTAAATTGAAAAAACTTGTCGATATTACAGAAATACTATAAGCAGTTCTCAGAAACAAAAATAAAAGTTTTGCTATCATAAAGTTAAATACTACAATTGTTGCGTTTTTTATATTTTTCGCAATGAAGAATGCATGATAAATTTCAGAACATTAAAGAAGTGCGTGTGCCTTACTCTTCAGGCGACTGCATAGCAATCGGGAACGATTCTAAAGCAGCGGATTGTGAAGATTTTGTCAGAAACAACACTGGTAAAGAGTGCCAATGTGAAATTACCATAACTTTGAATGAAGGCTTACAGGTTCAACATGACAGTAAAAAATATCAATTTCAAAAATTTAACGTTCATCAAACAAAATTAATTTCTAAAGGGAGCTGTTTACTTGTACTACAGTCTCACAAACTTCTTCCAAAACCATAGAAGGTTTCAAAAGTCACTCGACCTAAAACAGTTGAAAGGAATGATGACAGGTACTTCAACTTTGTTATCAGAGTTTTAATAAATTTTTTAATAACTGTTAATTTAATTGAATGGCAGCTGACAAGTCTTGCGAGCCTTTGAGAGTGGACCCCACAAGCGGGCGGGTGTACGCTCCTTGCGGTCTTTTGGCTAATAGCATCTTTAATGGTTTCTGTGGTTGTTTTCTGATGCTTAATAACTTTGTACATTATTAAAAATTAAAATAATCTAAAAAAAAAGTTTAATAAAAAAACTATTTTGATTTTGAACAGATTCTTTCCGCCTTTTCCACAATAGAAGCGAGCTTATTATTGTAAAGAAAAACTTGGCTTGGTCTTCAGACAGGGAGCATAGATTTAAAAACCCTCCCAGTTGGTATAGCTTATATAATGCCGAATGTTTAAATAGTAGACCTACAAAATATCAAATCTCTCAAAGTTCCATAATAACCAGGTTGGGCAAACACCACAAAACCACCTTTTTGGAGGCAAGCAGTTTATGAGTTGAATCACAGTAAATATGAGAGTAATGGCTACAAGAGCGAGCCCTTAATGGTGTGGTTAAACGTGGCTATGTCTGGCAACTTCATCAAGCTGTATGGCATCATCAACGCCGTCATCGACCCCTTTTTCGGACACGGCCTTCCACCTGGTGTTTACACTCTCCGTATCAACTACGGTGTGTGAGTGCAACATCTTAACTATGTCTTTTCAAGTTTGCTGATTATATAAGAGATGCTTTATTTGTTTTAGATTTTTCAAGTGTTTTGTACAAAATTGAAAATTTATCACCATTTTTTGTCTGCAAATTATTAAGATAAATTCGAAGGTATATGCGACCTTAATTTATATTTTTGAGAACTTTTATCAAAAAATTAGAAAAAAGATTTTCAAACCATTTATTTATTATTCATTAGAAGCTTAGTATTTTTTCATTAGAGTTTCCTAAAATTAAAAATGATTTCAAAAAAATCTTTTTTTTCTATAAAAGATACGATTAGGTGATATATAAGTTAGTACTTTAATGATACTACTAAAACCTTGAAACTACTAAAAAGACTAAAACCTTGGCCTTTTAATTAAAAATATACATCGAGTTTTTCTACAATTTCTTTTGAATTTAAAATCCACACACATGTATTGTTTGCCATAATCAAAGAGCGTATAGTTCTTTATCAGATAATACTTTTATTTACCAATTTAATTTTTACAGCATACCCCGTAAGTTTTTACAAAGGTGAAAAGTCTTTTTTTCTCATGAGTCTGTCATGGCTTGGACGTAGTGATCGTGTCTTAGGTTTGTGCAACGTGTCTCTCTAGTTCAATTCTTAATTCTATCTTTTCTACTCTTTTATCACTAAAAAATATATAATGAAAAATATTTTCAAGAAATATTAAACAAAAAATACATATCAATTTTGATATAATTGCTTCTACCATAAAACGTCGTGAAAAAAAGGTTAAACTTATCAAAAAAAGGCTCTTTTTGCTTTGAATTAATGTATTAAAAAATCTACTACGTTAACGTAAGAATTTTTGAAAATCTCAAAAATAAATTCATAAAAGCATAAAATTATCAGGCTGGTGTTACATTGTTGTAGGAACATGTGCTCTGGTCACGTATCTGTACCTCAAACATCTCTACAAACGAGAAACATCTTACTTCGAGTAACCACTTATCAATTTTCAAATTGAAATTCAGTATAAGTAAAATAATTTGAGAAACCAAATGTACGAAACAAACATAAAGTGGCTTTTGGTAAGCCCAACCCGTGATATTTTGTTTTAATGTACCTAAGTGTTAGTTTCTACAATTTAAACTAAGATTTGAAGTGTTAATTTTTTAAATTTATCAATTTCAGAAACGTTCTGCATAGGACTGATTCTACAACCGCTTTCAACTTGAAATAGAATAATCTAGAATAACATAACGTAAATTTTTTGAGCTTCCAATCTTAACATGAAATTGATTTATTTTTTATGAAAAATACATTATTAATACAGATTTAAAATTTTATAAATCATCAAAACTCTTTCCTACAATAAGTTAAAGTTTTACAATTGACTATATTTTTGTTACTGTTTTCACTTCCTCAAAGTTGATTGATCAATGAAGAAAAAATCAAAAAACTTAAAGCGTTTTTTTTAATTTAAATTTTAATTCTTCATTTTTTTCGATTAAATTTTCAATGATGGCTTCTTTTTCTTCAAGGATTTTATTCAAACTGTTTACAAGGTCCTCCAATTCTTTAATTCGTTCTGAATTAGGATTGCCTTTCTCTTCTGGGTTTTTTGAAGCACTGCAAAATTTTTCACACAAGTCTTTGGGTATATATGAATTTTTAACTTTTTCTTTTTTCAAAAACCCAACGTTGTGTTTTTCGTTTTCTAAGTGCTTTGAACTTCCACTCAAGTTTGAATTAGTGCTAGTTATATTAAATTCTTTTGCTTTGTTTCTTTGAGATTGTCTCATCTTATTGTGAATATCTTTTTGTAAATCGGTTTCAAGTTTGTCGAAGTTCACATCTGCATAGGCTGAAAGACTAAAATTTTTCTCTGTTTTATGTTTTGTCGAAAATGTATCTTTTTTTGGCAATACTTTTTTCGCTTTTTTCCCAGTCGAGGTAGTGGGCTGGTGGATGAAAGAAGAATGAAAAGAGCTGGATTCATAAAAGCCATAATGGAGATTTGAAGCAGTGGAGTGCTTTTCAATAATTTTTTTTGAATTGTTCCCTGAGTAATAATGTAGAATTCCTATTCGATCTTCAAATACTGAAATTCAAAAACAGGTTGATTTATAAATATTCCAGGCTATTTTTTACCCAAGGCAGTTGTTTCATAAAAAATGATGCACCTGGAAAGATTCTGTTCTTTTTCTGGGTGGAAGTTTCAACTTTGAAAGAACACTCTAATTCTTCAAATTTATTATTCCTCATTCAACAAATACTAGTGTATACATAAAGAAACAAATAAATGTCAAAGTTAAAGGAAATATAGAAAAAAAAATTGCGATACTTTCCAGATGTTGTTGTACGACAGCAGAAAATTTAAATATATTCACATGCTTCAATACATACATAAATAAATAAATAAGTATTCCACATGAATGAGCTTTACAGATTAACAGTGCAACCTAGGTGACTGAGTATTTCGATGACCTTGCTGTGTTCTTGCAAGTAAGCCTCGTCCAAAGGAGTTCTTCCTGAAAGCATTTGAATGAACGTTTGATCTTATGTACAGAATTTTACAATGCGAATTTATTTTAGTTGGTTTTACTCAATCGAAATACTTCAAATCTTTACAAGTTTATCAAAAACATAAGATCTCGAAAAATACACTAAACAACGGCATTCATAATGCTGCAAAATTACATCAAATCTCATAACCTTGTTTGTTCATCAAAGTTATATCCGCCTCTCTCGAGAGCAAAAGTTGGCAGACGTTAGCATGACCCCGATAGGACGCCAAGTGTAGCGCCGTGTCTCCATTGTTACTTGTCTGTCGGTTGATCTTGCTGCCACTTTAAAATAAGACGTTGTCAAGGGTTAAATGTAAAAAATTTTTATTAGAACAACAAAATTTATGTAATAACTATTAAGGATGTGTTATAAGCAACCTCGTGAGCAAGAGGAGCGCACAGTCGTAATGGCCACGGTCGCAAGCAGCGTGCAGAGGGGTTGAGTCGGTCCTAGGAAGCGCCATGTCGGGTTTGGCTCCTTGCACCAATAGGTAGGTGCAAATATCGGGGTATCTGAAAAGTATATGAACTAAAAAAAAGTTTGTTTTATGAAAAAACAAAATGGTTTTAGGACTTTTTCACACTTCAAATTTGAGCTTTTTCATTAGACCAAAAATGGCATAATCATACGTCAAACACATCTAGTGTCACTCGACACTGAGCGCCAGAACAAACATATACCAATATTTTCATTATTTATTATACGGCTTAAATGGAGAGGGTTTGACCATCGCATTAAGAGCACATGAAAACTTAAAATTTTAAATTATAAATAATCTTTTAATAACCTGATGAAAAACCAATGAAGTTTTGAAAAAAATTTTTTCTTCAATTGAGAATACCAACTCAAGGTGTGCTCGATAATAATGTTAATCAAAAACCAAACAAACCCATTGCAAGCAGCCCAGTACAGAGCCGTGGGACCGTCATTCGTTGGAAACCTGCAGTCTACTGGTACTTGGTCATTTTCCACACAACGTTTAACTTCTTCCAGATTTCCATTTTTCGCTGCACTTGATAATTTTTCTTCCATTTTCCATTCATCCCAATTAAAAAACGTCTTTTTTTTTGTAGGCCAAACACGAGCAACAATTAGTAAATGTTAAACACCTTTCCTTCTAGAAAACTCATCAAGTACACACAGTTTTTTAAATTATAGATTTTTACTCCGAAAAGCAACGTTGAGCCAAAGATTTGTTGAATAACATTAGAATACTACTCAGAAGATTATATATTACTTTCTAGTCATTAGACTGTTTAGGTTTGAGCAAACAGCCATTCATTCGATGATTTATGTTATTCATCAATAGATTACTTATTTTATTATTAACTAGACTAATGAAATAAATTTAAAAACTTGGATGAAATATTCAATGAATTATTGTAGAATGATCAGCAATTAAGTCGAGTATGGTTCATAAAGGAAATTTTTGATATGATTTGAATAGCACGTAGGTAAAGCTATTTATAGACAGGAACTACTGGGTTTTTACGCTTAAACCATTAATATGAATAAAAGACATTTAAATTATTTCGAATAATAAAACTGTTTTTTATACTTCAAAATGTTACGTTGATAACGTAAAGCTTCGTATCTTAATAAACTAACTAGTGTTTTGAAAAATATTCATTTCAAAGAATGTTTAAAAATTTTCTAAATTATTTCACTTAAAAAACATATTAATTGTTAAATTTAAAATAAAAAGTTGACCCCGACGTGATTCGAACACGCAACCTTCTGATCTGGAGTCAGACGCGCTACCGTTGCGCCACGGAGTCCACCAAGAAATGTGCTGTTAAAGCTAGTGTAGTTATATTGACATTTATTTGATGAAAATATTTGTTATTATCGTATTTAATTTTAAATTTTACGTTGCACAAAAAAAGTAGAAACAAAAATAAACAACAAAAAATAAATTTAAAGACTCAATCTAATGTTTAAATAACAATTTAATATTCACCAGAGATCATATTCAACATTAACTTTGTTTTCATGATCACTTTAGAAAAAACTACTTTAAAGGATAATTGTAAACGTTTCCTAGATTTAGCAAAAATCAATTTTCATTGTTCGAAATTACTTACCTCTTTTACCATCAGAATTACTACTAACTGAACACTAAATAATAGTAGTGAACTAAAGGCTGTTTGATGTGCCCCCGATGTCTCAAAAATACATTAATCCTTCATTAGAAACCACTTGATAACGGATTTAAAATCAAAAGATATAACTAATCGTAAAAGATTTGTTAAATCTTTGATCATATGGAGGTTCAACCTCCGAAAGAACGGTACCACAAAGTTGAAAATGTTGTTGGAAACGGTCTTTACAAATTGTGGCTGCAACAAGGCCTATGTGATGTAGAGGTTCATACGAAGGACGGGGTGGTGAAATGTCATAAAGTGGTATTATCTACACATAGTCCTTTCTTGGCCAAAATATTTTCTCAGGCTCCACGAGAAGATGTAGTGAGTATTGGACTAACTGATTATAGGTATGAAATAAGTTTGATACATTTAATTTTATTATTCAAATTTTTGTATCATGGTTATTTACCTTTTGTTAGGTTGTCATCTGTGCAAGTGATTCTCACATACATGTACACCAACGAAGTGGCATTCAACATGAACAATATCAGTGAACTGATTGCAATTGGTAAAAAACTTGAGTTGCTGGCATTGCTCGAAGAAGCTTCTTCTTTTTTAGTAAAAACATGCGACAATGAAAACGTGGTGTTCTATTTCAGTGTGGCTCTGAATAGTAAACTAAGAGATGCCGTGCAAGTTTTGTTTAACATCATTGTGGACAATTTTGGTCTTGTCTCCAAAAGCTCACATTTTTTGTATCTAAGTGCTGAAAGATTGGAACCTTTTTTAAAATGTACAAACATCAATGTGTCTTGTGAAGCTGAAGTCTTCAGAGTTCTGGTCAATTGGGCGAATTTCGACCGGTGTAACCGCATATCGGAGGCTAACTACTTAATGAAATACATTTACTTTAATGTTAGTTGTTTTCCTGTGTGAAAATTTTGAAAAATTTTCGTTTTATTATGTAAGTTTTTTAATATCAAACAGGATATTTCAACAGAAGATTTAGTTAAAGAAATTGAAACTTCCAAATGGTTATTGACAGAGTGTAGCTCAATAAGAGATATTATATTTGAAGTTTTGAAAACAAAAAAAACTGAGTGTTGTGCTGCTTGTGATTTGCGTTGTTGCGAGCCGTGCTGCAACAATCCATGCTCCAATCCTTGTCCCAATCCATGCTCTAACCCTTGTCCCAATCCATGCCCAAAGCCATTTTCGAATCCATGTTGTCAACCTTGTTATCCGATCCAAAATTGTTCCGATATTTCAGAGTGTTTTCAAAATGAATGTTACATGGCTAGATGTTTCAATAATCGCTACACTAATGATATCCGGATTTTAAACACAGAAATGAATTTAGATGAGTGTTTTTATAAAGAAGCAAAAAGTGAACCTACAAAGGATAACACTGATTTTTTGGATAGGCACTACAACCGATTCAAGGAAATATGCGGAGCCCAGACAACAAAGCATCCAGAAAAACCAGCACCTAAAAAAAGTTACTTCACCAAACCTTCCATCAAGGAGCCTGAGGCTGATGAGGACTCAAGTAAAGATGACGCAAACAAAGTCACTTTGAAAATACCAGTCAGCCATACAAAACCTCAAAAGTTTCATAAGATGAGAAGAGATACAGGAGCTGCTGTTAAAGACAAAGAAGCATTAGATGCTTGGCGAGAGCAAAAGTTGAAAGAACTTAGACAAAATTACAAAGCAAATAGTGATTATAATGTGAAAAAGCAAAAAAATAAACTGAAAATGAATAGTATTGAAGATAGAGCACTCTCGGAGGATTCAATAGGAAGCTCCAGTGGCAAAGAGGGTAATAAGAGGTTACATTTGAATAAAGGCTCTCAAACCAATACTTCGAAAGATGATACTAACAAACATAAAAACAACAAAGGACCACGCAAGAATAATAATAATAGGCCGTATTTTGGGCGACATAGCTTTGATAAAAACGATTATAAAGTAAGATTATACGAAGATCCTGAAATGAGGTTTAGCAGAGAAGATGAAAATGGGTTGGGATTTAATGGTGAACAAATTAAATGGAACCAGGATCAGAATAATTCCTCACAAAACTCCTTATCTCCAATTCATGACGATCAATTGCAACGCCGACACCATCGCCGTTATTACCACGGTTGGCTCATTGTTAATTTATCAATGGAATACTCAACTTTTTAAGTTTTAGTTATAAAATTTGAACTTTTTTTGACTATTTTTTTATTAATTAACAAATATCATTATTTTCAGCGCACAAAACTCACAGACCAAAGTATGAGTTATTTTATATCAACATTAAAATATGCTTTAAAATATTCATAATTTTATCAGAAACCCTCACCACTCAGGTTTTTTGGCCTTTTTTAATTATTCTTTTCTCATAGAAGTGAATAGATACATATATTGCGTTAATAATTTCTATATTAGGTTAATTATTTACTGAATAATTGAGTTCTTTTTCTTGAAAAACATATTTATTCATTTATTGCTTCGAACCCATAATTCCCCGATGTTCTTTTGCAATTGGTTGAACAATAATGATGTATAAACTACAGGCAGACGGCGTCAAAGATCTCATTCTCGAAGGTTCTTAAATTATTTTTTTTCATCACACATGTGTTTAACACAATTTTCATCTATATATTAATATTTCATACGTTTTTCATCTTTGTTTCTACTATGTATATCTTGCCTTATGATGAACACACAAAACTGCAGTTGAATTAAATTTTCAAAATTATTGTTTAATTTGCTCCTTTTATTTTGCTTTCAGACACCGACGACCCAAAAGCGGTGATTTTTGTTGGAAAATTCATGAAGACTTATAATAAGCATTAAAGTTAACTGAAATAAAATTCCATATAACTCTAGATACATTGTATAAATTCACCTGATTATAATTTGTGAAATTCAACTTGAATCTTTTATCAAATATCTAACTAGATTTTACTCAATTAAAATCATCAGGAGAATCACGCAAGGTTCACGGGGGTTATCCCAGACACAGGCAGAGGTACTTTAAAAAATATATTTCGATAATGATTTTTATCGTTACAAAACCTCATTTTATCTTACAGTAGAAACAACAACCGATATCGTTCTGATGACAGTAGTTATACTGAAAAACAAAGCACTAGTAATACTTGGTTATCTGAATTCCGCACTTTAACAGACACTGATTATACAACTCCTCCTTTGAATATATCAAACAATTCTAAATCTTATTTGTTAGTTGTAGGAGGAATAAATTTCAACAACAATTCTATGCAAAGTTACGAAAAATCATTGATAGCAGTGAACACAAATGATTGGCAAATGGGGTGGTCTAGATTGACGTTAAAGTTAAAATACTTGGTACATCACCATCAAATTGCAGTACTTAATGGTAAGCTGTATGTAGTTGGGGGTGCCCTGTATAGTTCACATATGTCTTACAAGCTAGGAGAGGCAACGGATACTTTGAGTATTCTGGACTTCGGGACTGGATGCTGGAGATTTGGAGCTGTCATGATAACACCCAGAGCTTATTTCAGCATGTGTGTGTGGCGTAAAAAGTTAATAATCATAACAGGAGAAATTGATTCAAACGTTGAAACCGATGGAATAGACATATATAACACTATGAATGATAGGTGGGACCACTTGACTGCCCACCCGGGAGGACCTCGGCTAGGGGTAGCCAGTGCAGTGTTGACTGATAAGTTGTATGTGGTGGGTGGTTACAGCCAATGCGACAAAGGGCGCAGTGAGATTATGGATGACGCTTTTTATTACGACCTTCTTACTAACCAATGGTCTATTCTCAACTACCTACACAAGCCTGTCAGTCATGCCTCTCTCGTCGTCATTAACTACAGGTGCCCGTTTAACCATTAATATTTTCCTATTTAACAGGATACTTCTTCAAAATCAAGGAATATACAAGAACTACTAATATAGTAGTTGAAAAATTAATTATAACCTATAAATGTGTTGCATTAATTAATATTAATGGCTTAAAAAAAATTCTTCACAGGAAACTCTTATTGATAGGAGGAAGAACCATATCAGACGACCAAGAAAGCTACTCCACCGATGACATATACACCTTCGATGAAGCCCTTAATGAGTGGATTTTGGTGGGAAAACTAACCTCTCCAAGGCACGATATGTCCGCTACAGTGCTTGAATCTAGTCCTCTCACTACCGAAGTCTTCCTTATAGGTGAGAAGTGGTTGAATCGTATTATGCAAGCCAAAATGATAACTTTAGATAAAAAAATATTAATATGATAAACATTTAAAAAAAACTGTGTTTTTATGAGATATTTTACGCATAGTAATATAATTTTAAATAATTATTGTGTAATATTAACTAAAGGTGGAATGGAAACCCCTAACCCCATGTCTGTAAATACTGTAGAGAGAATACGTTATGATCAAAAACATCAAAAAACCCGAGTTACACTTTTTCCTGGCTTGCCTGTGGCTGTGACAGGAACTGCTTGTTGCGTTACGAAATAATTAAAATTAAACAGCTTAAAGAACCTCAAATAGATTTTATCACTTCATTTTGTACAGTAGGAAATGTATGATATTGCCGAATTTTGATTATACATTTTTAAAACTCAATAACACCACAAAACTCGAAGCATAAAATTTTTCAACGATAGTATATTCACAAAAATAATAAATGTAATGAAATTATGGAAAGAAAATTTTAAGTAGAGGCATAAAATAGTGAGAAATATAGTTGATGTTTCCTTACTATCATGGACTATTTCCTAGAATTCAAATTCTTTGCCCACGTCTGAATCACCTTTCTGAATAATTATAAAAAACAATGTATTCAGTGCATAGCCATTCCTATTTCACAATATATCCGGGTGCTTGACTTTTTAAAAGTGTATGGGTGTTTTCGTGTTTTAAAAAATCTATTATCGAATTATTTTTAAAATTTGTAAACAATTATAAAGTTCATTATAAACATTTAATTCTATTTTTTGGATTCAACTATAATATACTACTCGAAGAAAAATGGATGAAAGTGAGTTCTATTTGACACTTGGAATAACTTTTAAATACATTTATCAATTTTTTGAAATTTTTGTATGAGAATTTTATATGTAAATAATTATTTGTTCCAAAACTTTTTGAGAATCTGCATTATAGAAACTGAAGCTTACAAGAAATGAGACGATGGAAATACTCGATCAATATAAACTTTAATTTATATATTTGTATTCTTAAAAATTTTTGATGTTTTAATCATAATATTGCACTTAGAAATGAAGCCTCATTGAGTCTAGTAATTTATCAGTTTCATATGAAATTTTCACACTTAATTAAAATATACCTATAATGAAGTTTGCAAAACTCACAATAATGGCACAGTGTTATTATAAGTATTTAGAATATTTTTAAATCAAAAACATTGCAGTTTTATTCAAAGTTGAAAAAACCTATTCCTTTAACTTATTCAATATCTTATCAAGATTAGTTGTAGTGGGTCCTTCAAAACATCAAAAAGTTTTGAAAAAAATGTGTATAATTGTAAATTAGCTACTCATGGCCATACAATCTGCAAACTTAATGAATCAGTCACATAAGCTGAATCATTTTTTTGCTATTCTTTCATCAAACCATCTAATCATCTATTTCAAATTATTATGAAAAAATTCCAAATGAATTTTTATTAAACAACCAATCTTTTCACTTAGTTTAATTTAAAGTGGTAATTATATAGAACTTTTTCATAGTTTTATGTGCTTGGTACAAATTTACTATAGCAAACTACTGTAAAACAAGCACTAATTGTTTTTCCAACATGAAATTCAATCTGGTAACTTTAAATAGTCTAAAGATCTACCAATTGAGCTGTTTTGTTCCACATCACTACCTTACCAATACACAATCTGATCATCTCATGAGCTCAAAAATCATTTATTAACAAACACTAATAATGGTTGTAAATTATTATTATTAGGTAAATAGAGATATATTCAAAATTTGCATATTATTTCATTTCCAAAATTTTTGTAACCACTATAATAATATCATAATAACCACCATCATATCACTAGACACTATTACTTCCAGGCATTATCATTTTTCTATTCAAAACATCACCATTATAATATATCAATATCATAAACCAACTCATATATATAATCCATATCCATCAACTCATATGATCCACCACATCAAATCATAATGAACTACCATTAGCACATCATCAAATTACAATCATTAGCAAATCATATAATTAACCACCCTTTCACAGAAATAGTAATGACGCCCTCAAACAAGGGTAGCAAGACAAACTTGATAAGGATTGAGAAAAAGTACATGCACGAGGTTGATATGTCAAGGGTGGCCCATGTTGCTGGAGGCCAGAACTCAGGACTTATTGTCAACAAGCCTATCAGTGGTTGGTTGGAGTGGTGTAGTTGTAATGATGGTTGATGTTATAATGTTGGTAAGTAGAGGTGTGTTGTATGATGGTCGGTGGAGGTATGCTGTAATAAGGGTTGCTGGAGGTATGTGGTAATAAGGGTTGGTGAAGGTGGTGGGTTTTTGATATGATTGATTGGATGTATATTTTATTTGATAAATTATTTAGTTTGACTGTTAGTAACATTGGCTTAACTGGTGATGGCTTTAAGAGTATATATATTGCCCAATTATGCACAATCACCATCATTCTGTTATAGCCTATTTTCCTCAGAAGAGGGTAAAGTAGAAGACAGTAATGTTTATCATTCTTTATTGGAACTTTTATTTTTCTAGCATCTACTAGTTGAGCAGTAGTCAGACATCCAGTGATTCTAAATGATGGAATATTTAAACCACCATTTCAATTATAGCAGTTTTATTCACCAAATTTTCACAACTAACATTGAAACTTGAATTAAAATTTACACCACTAAAGCATATACGATCTGAAAAGTTGCCAGACTTTTTGAGCATGTCGAGATGATGTCCACATTCCATAAACTTAGTTTTTTGCATGTTTTCTTTGAGCCCTTTAACCTCTAGACCTTTTTTTTTAACCTAAAAACCAAACTTTCTGATGTTTCCCAGATAATAACGTAGTTTTCACTAAGAAGAACAATTGTGAAATTTCAAGCATATAACTTTAATAACAATGGTGAAAAGAAGTGGACTCAGAACTAACCCTTTTTGCAAAATTTATCATTTTTTCACATACATAACTAGACACATCAACCCCCCTTCAATACCAAGCTACTGCATAGCTCATCATATTATCTTCTAAGGAGTATGATCAAATGCTTCTTCTAGTTCATCAAATGCCATGAAAAGTGGCTTTTTGGCAGTCATGAATCTACCAAGTGTTTTAACAATAATAATTATATTTAAAACAATGTGAAGTTTCAGTTACAAGTATAACATTCTTGAAACGTGGTATATATATATATGAATGTTTTGTCAGTTAAATCAAATCAAAACGAGTATGGTTATAGTGGCATTAACTCCAGGAGTTCCCAGATCACTGAGTATTATCAACTATGAATGCAAAATAATTAAATGCAATGTAATTCTTCATAGAGATGACAATTCTAACAAGGATTGTGCAAGTATAACTATATAAAATAAAATAGAAAATTAAGATTATATGGAAGAAAGGTCTGTTGTTTGAAACAAAAATTAAACATTTTTAATCTGACCATTCAATAAGTAGATTAACAGATGGATATTTTTCTCTCCACCAGGCACAGAAGAAGACCTGCAGGAAGCGGCTCATTTGCAGCTTGAGTTCAAATGCTTCCTGGTTGACAGACGCACTGGAAAGCAGGTGCTCGAGAGTCGCATCCTCAAGTTTTGGTTCCTTGAAGATACAGAGTACTATGATAAGGTCTGTCCCATTTTTAATAATTTTGTTTTATATATTCAATGTATATTTTTTTCTAATTTAAAAAAAAATCTCTTAACTTCTTCATTAACAAAAAGATTTTCTTTTTTTCTATTATCAAGTTACCTGAAGTTGATATGAAATAGAGATTATTTTTATTATTTTAGTATTATGATTATCACAGGTAAGTAGAGCTTATGAATTTTTCAAGGAGCTTATAAAACCTGAAACTTTCCCTAGAGGTGAGGTTATCTATCTTTATCTATCTATTTATCTATCCATCCATCTATCTATTTATTTATCTATCTATCTATTTATCAATTTATTTATTTATTATTATTTTTACTCAGATAAATATATCTCCATCAATTCATTCATGTTCCAAATTTTTAAAGTCCCATATTGCATATGATAACTTCTAGTTTTAATTTACATTAACTGTATTTAATTTCACTAGCACTTGTTCTACTTCTAAATGGTTGTTCAACATCACATTTGTGCTTTTACGTTTCATTTTATTGTTACCTTTCAATTATTTTGTATTGTGTTTTAGTTATTATTTTTTTTATTATTTTTGCTTCCCAGACGTTATTGTAGGCATTTGAAAATGTCTTTGTAAATCAAAACTAAAAGCTTGAATGTTTATTTAATGTTTTTAGTTACCTCATGATAGTATCCACTGAGAAGTCAATCAACAGTTAAACTTTTTGTTTTTTTTTTTCTAATCTTTTTGAACTCTAGTTACTACAGTTTTGATTGTTTGTTTTTCTGATTTTCAAATAATCACATATCTTGAGTGGTTAAATTTTAGTGGCAAATATTTATGAGTAGTTTCTATCATTTTATTTATTAAAGCTATCAAAACACCACTCTTTCTGTTTGTCATTTGGGATAACTCACTGTTGTAAAAGTTGTTCTTATTGATATTTGTGCAATAATTCAACTAATCATATTCAACCCTCAAAACTGCTGATGAATTGTATTTATCAAAAATTTTAGCTTAATTTTTTCAAAAAGTTAAAGTTATGGCACGAAATTTTAATTTAGAATAATATAGGATGTCTCTCATATGTATTATTGACGTTTTTATTAATATTGTTATTAATATTATTCTTATTTCTGTTATTTTTCTATTATTTTCATTATCATTCACTACATTACTATCTAAAATCTCTACCTGAATGACTTCCACCCCCTCCAACCCTCAACATTCTCATCATATCAACAGAGTATGTAGGTTTCATAGAGCGAGTGATGAAGCAGATAAAGGAGCCTCAGTATTACAAAGTGAGGAGGATCGATGCTCTGATGCAGCAATTAGATGATTCTGTGGCCAATGAGCTTCGAGAAGAAGGTTTGGTTGTTTTTTATTGGTTTTTGTTGGTCAATTTTGTTAGTTATTTATTTGAAAAGTCCCAAAATCCATGTTTATTTTAATAGTTAAGAAATACATTCGACCTACTGGTTAAATATTGAGAGATTGCAATTGTGAAATGAATCAGGTTTTCGATAAAGTGCTATTCATTTTTAAACAATTTAAATGTTAAAATTTTACGCGAAAATATTTAAAATTAATTTTACACTCAAAAAAATAAAACGTGTATAAAACTAAAATCTTAAAGATAAGGAAGCTTTTAAAATGTTTATATGTATAATATGATTCAGTGTGTAGTATGTGGGGTTTATCTTACTATGGTTCATACCAGATAGTTTATCTTCATCTCTATTCCTGTTTTTTGTCATTAGATTCAATTTGTTTGTGTATTTTATCTGATTTCTTTCAAGATGTGTTGATTTAAATTTTAAAACAAATAATTCCACTTTAATTGTATATATTATTATTATTATTCATGTTAATATTTAATAACCAACCATGCTTTTTGGTTTTTGATATTGTTATATAGTAATTTATATATAAGCTATTTTAATTGAGAAAAATTTTCATAGACCGCTAGCTAGACCTTAACTCAATTTATATTCATAATAATAATTTAAATTTTTAAAAGCATTTTAATGTTTTATCGATGAATAATTTTTCGAAAAATTAGGAAATACATTTATTACAACAGCAAAAATAAGTCAAAATTTCCGATAAGTTTTGCTTAGCCTTGCCATAAAACGTTAGCAGGCTAATGAAAAATTTAAAATGAGTTTTATTTGAGAATTCTTTTATTTTATTTCAAAATTCAATATTGTACAATCTGAAAAATTTTCGACTTCTATTTTATTATTCATATTTAAAGTTCAAAAATTATTTCAAAATCAAAACTGGTTCTAAAGAACATTCAAGAAAAACACTCATTGAAATTTATAACTATGAATTCAAAAAGCTTTTTTTAAATTTATTTATAATTTTGATTCTAAAAATTCTAGTATACATTGTTAATTCTTTCAAACTAACTTCCATTTTCTTTAGTTTCAATGTTACACCTTCTTTAGAGTTATATCTAAACTGAATTCCATTAATCCATTCTATTTTATGTAATCAATTTTATTATCTCTATGCTTTCTGAAAAGGAAAAAATCGAGGTTTGTTTTTAATTATATTGATAAAATCTTATAATATAATTCTATAATATATTTCAATAATTGTCTTAGTTTTGAGTGTTTTTATGATTTTATTTTATTTTTATTTTTAAAGTTAATAGCACTAAATATTTGTTTGTACTGGCTCATTAATGATGAATGCTACTCTAAATAAATCTCAAAGTCACTTTGAATATTTTTTATTAATGAAATAATAATTATTCATAATGAACTCATATGATGCTTTGAAACTTACTCAATCTTATGAAAAATCTATAATAAACGAACTCTTAACTGTAATCTTTAGTAGCATTTTCTCTTAATATCATCAACCACACCAGTTAAATGAATATAAATGCTTTTATTTAAAATAATAACACGTGGTAGAAATAACAGTAATAAGAAATGGAAATAAATAACCAAAATCTATAAATATATAAACCTCATGTAAGTAAGAAAAAAAGGAATACAAATAAATAAATTTTGAGCATTGACATCTTGCAATGTTTGGTGAGTAGTTGAGGGGTGGGGATGATGATGAAGATTATTTGGGTCACATTAAGGCAACTTCTTGAAATTCATTTTGCTTCTGTGTATATAAGGTTAATAATCGTCCTGAAAATGACTTAGAACTGCACCAAACAGTGCCTGCAATCCAAGGTTGCATTTTTGTTTTAACCTTAATAACAGGATTCCATTAGCCGATATTGAAAAACTGCTATTCTGGTTTTTTCCAATAATTATTGTGGTAATAATATCAATAAAAGACCAGAAAACAAAAAAAATATATGGAAAGTTTCACAGTAAAATATCTAGGTTATGGAAGGTCAGGACAATAATATTTTCTGCAGTGATAGGTGCTTCAGAGACCATAACAGATATATTAGCCAATTATCATCAACTTTATGGTGTGAGTATATCTTTCAAAACCATTGAAAATCGGCTTTATTGGTTAGTGGATTTTTTTTAAAGATAAGGGCTGAAAAAAAGTCAGGAAAATTAAATCTTGGCCACTTTAGGGTTTTTAAAAAGGCTCAGTACCAAATACATAGTTGACTTAGCAGTGAATAAACAAACACATAACGAATATACATTCATGTATGTACAATACAATACAATTACGAATAAGATAAAAGTGGCATTAATTTCAGGAGTTTCTAGGTATATCAAATGCAAGCAACTAAATAGTATAAACCCATTGAAACTATCATCAGAATCGCAGGAAGCAAGCAAGCCTAGAGAATTGGTGGTACAGGAGCAACTGTTGTTGACTCTGGAATCTGCCTACCCCAACATCCTGCCCACTGAGAACCTAGCTGAGTGAGTCTTATGTTTCTCTTAATGGCCCCCTTTAATGATAGTTAAATAAATAGATGTCTAGATGGTTATTTATCAAGATTTAAAATTTTGTTTACTTCCCATTTCACTGAAGGTGGCCAATAAAAAATATTCACTTTTCCATACTAAATTTTTGTGATAAGTTCCAACTTGTGGAAACTTATAATTTTTTCTTAAAAAAATTTTGCTTATTAAAGCATTAAACAGAAAGTACGATTGATTTTTTGTATTACTAGCTGTGTGTTATATTGCTTGGTGGTAGGCTGGGTCATGGTATGATCATGTCTTTATGGGCGTTGTGCTCATCATGATTGTTGTGGTAGTTATGTTCCCCTAGTTCCGTGGTTAGATGTATACTAAGACTTTTAAAGGAGGAAAAATAAAACTTTATGATTCTCCAAGTCTAAAATAAATATTCAACAAAAAAAACAATATTTTCAATGTTTTATCCATTTTCACAAAGCTTTTAACATCATATATCCGTATTAGATTATAATGCTGTGTCTCAGTAATTGAGGCAGACAGCAGTCGGCCTAAATTATTTACTTCTCATAAACTTCTAATAAGTCATGCACCAGAGACATAAAGTCCACATAATTGTTAGTTTGAGTTAACGTCAAACTTGAAATTATCGGCATTTAAGAACCGCAGTTTCTATTTTAGGAAAGTTTGCCTTACAATTGCCAACTAGAGTCATCCGCCAAATCTGCCATCAAGTCATCCGGGTCATCACAGAGGAGCAGTCTTCAATAAAAGCGTTAAACTTATGCCTTTTAAGGTCGATAAGCAGAGCTTTTTGTACAATAATGTAGATTTTGATGCGGCTTAAAGACTGTAATGTTTTAATATTAGTATGCATTGTATCATATTTCAGCAAGTGAGCTACATTATTATGAGGTTATCATAATTATTTAAATAAGGAATGCGGTGATTAAACTATGAATCTTGATGATGATAGAGATGTGGGTGTTAATCGTAGATTGACTACGCTTCAACCTAAAATATCCATCTTTTATGCTACAAAAAAAATTTTTGTCTAAAACACAAAGTCTAGACAATATTTTGAGTGGTCCTTTCCTATGTTCAAACCATCATCGTGCTTGTGCTATTTAAATATTGTCATGATAATGAGATGCTTATTAGCGTTTTTATAAGCAATATTATAATTTGGACTCATTCCATCATCATCTTATTCTACCATAGAATGCTGGGCACGGACAGCAGGACAATACAGGAGCAATTGAGAGTGTTGATAAGCAAGAATCTCATAAAAGAGTTGGAGCCAGGAAAGTGGGTGAGAAAGGTTCTGGATGAGACCACAGGTTTGTGTCGTTGTGTAGCTTTAATCGTCGTATTTGAAAAAGGATCATTGGTTCTTTAAGAAATGCAAAGATGCTGGTTATAATGAAATGATTATGCTGTTTTTTATGTTTTTAAATGATTTCTTATTCTTTCGTTGTGTTTTGCTGTTTAGACTTATACTCATTTTTCGTGTTGTATTATTTGTTATTATTTACAAAACTTACTTTACTAACGCTTTAAAAACATTAGGAATGAATTAACTAATATAATAAATTAAATAAATAAAATCTGCTCAAACCCACTACAGAGGTGAAGATAGTGAAGCACATGCCATTGCAAGCACAAGGAAGCAAGCCTACAGTTGCTATAATCACCTCTAAATACTATGAAAAACTCTGTGTGGATGCCATGATGGAGGATAAAACCACGTTCGTCAGATATAAAACTGAAGGTAAGCCGTGCTTTTTTGTACACCCGATCTTCGAATTCAATGCAATGTTGCTTACATAGGACGTAGAAAAATTATTTTATCATGATAAAAAATAATGAAGATCATGTTGTGCTGTGAATGTTTTTCAATAATTTTTTGATAGACTTAAAATTATGTAGCAACTATTTCACACACACACACACATAAACACACAGGAGAGTCGAACGTGTACACAATAGGAAGAATCGGGGGTCACATGGTGGTGTCGACGAAACTGGCTCAAACAGGGTGGCACAAGGAAGCTCAAATATCTACAGGAAATACAACTACCAGATTGTTGGGTGAGTGTGGCTGGGGGGCAGTTGACATCTTGTTTTTTCTTGTCGTTACTTTCTCAAATTTACTTTTTTTTTCAAATTCAATTCATTTGAAAACATTCTTTTTTTATTTGAGAATAAAATAATATTATTGTTTCTTATACCATTACATGTTGAAACGGCACTCTCAGGCACGTTTGGGGACGTGGAGCACGTGTTGATGGTGGGAGTGTGTGGAGGAGTGCCCCATTACACAGACTTCTACAAGCACGTCAGACTGGGGGATGTGGTTGTGTCTGCACCCAATGATAAAGGACAAGTGAGTTTTGGAGTTTTTTTTGAATTTTAATTATTATGTTTATGACTGAAACTTTTGGGTGTAATTTTCTCTGTGACCAACACTCTTTCATATTTAAAAATTGAAATTGGGTTTTATACTTTTGATACTGATGTTAATTAATCTTAACATATCAATTTTTAATAACTGATCATAATCAGCTTAATTACATACAATTAGAAATTAAATTGAAACCCACTTCGTAAAAAACACTTAATCACCAACTGTCAACCACTTACAGAACTACATCTACTGTGAGAAAGTGGTGCAAGACAAGGAGAAGGGTCAAGTACAATACGCTCTCAAGTCATGGGCGCCCAAGGATTCTCTGCTGAGGAGTATCTCTGACTTCCTCGTCAACAAAGCTCATGTGTGACTCTTGTGTTGATTCAATAACTTATTACTATGCGTTTCAGTTGCTTTTTTGGCCCTATAAAAATTGAAGTTATCATTACCACGTCAGCACATAAAACTGACACTCCCAGGGTGACCCTAACTTCCATCCATGGGAGGACTACTTGCGACAAGGCCAGCAACTACTGCAAGGACAACAAGTGTCTTTCCAGAGACCACGGCCTGAGAGTGATAAGCTCTTCATGGCTATTGAGGGTGTGTTCATGGATAATGAACATTTTTCACTGTCATGCATTGAATTTCCTAGTTTTTACTAAATTTTTGTTAAGGTTTTGCTGTTTATTTAGTAAAAAAGATTTTTAAAATTCTTTTATTAATACATTCATTAAAATGTAAACAATTGGCAGGTAACGGCAGTATCGAAGTGGGTCATCCGGCAGTACCTGAGGAGTTGAAAGGCAAGTACCAGCCCAACAAGACGGTAGTTCGTCAGGGTTGTGTAGCGTCAGGGAAGCCTCTAGTGAAGGATGACCAGCTTAGGATGGAGTTCACCATGAGGCACAGCTGCTTGGCTGTCGACAGTGAGTTTGATCAGGTGCTTGAGTCCATCGTGGGCAACAGGAAGGACAGCTTCATTCTTATCAGAGGTTTGTGATATTAATAATGTGTTTAATAATACTATTGGTACTAATATAAATATTAGTAACATTATTGATAGTTTCATTGTTTACATTATATTCACATATACCCTGGCAGGTATAAGTGATTACTACGACGGTAAGAAGAACCAGGTCTGGCAGCCATACTCCTCCCTAATGGCAGCCTCATTCATGAGAGCCATCATCGAAAACCTGCCTGCCAACCAGGAAGATTAAGTCTATTCAAATTATTAGTTCGTAGTTCTATAAGATTTGTGTGTGAAGTGCGTTTATTTTTTGGTTTTTTTTAGAGGGATTTTTGGTGTATTTATGGAAAGGTTGTTTATATATAAGTATTATGGGTCCATGGATCATCGTTATTTGAGCAACATGACGATTATGGTTGAATTCTGCGTGTGATGAAGTAATTTTTAAAAATTTCGAGCTTTTTTAGATATTTTGTAACGTCTAGCAATTTAAGTCCTTTAGTTTTAAAATCAAATCGATGAATGATGTTAACGTCATTTTTCTTGTTTCACTTACGTTCAAGTTTTTCAAGCAAGTGTTAAGTGTTGTATATATACTTATGTGTTAGACCAATAATCATTTTGACTGATGTCCTACAATTCCATAAATGTTCTATCTTCAAGGAGTTTTGTGTCTTAAAAGCCTCTCAATGAAAGCTTTCTTCAGCTAGGCAGTATGCATAATTATTCTCAAGTTTTGACTAAATTATTTTGAAGTTTTGAAATTAGTGTCCAAACATTTTCTATTGAAATAGATGGTGTTGATTTTATATGAGGTTATTGTGCCTTAGTTAAACTTGCTTTTCATTTTCGCTACATTGTCTTACTACCATGTGCCCTTCCATTCTACATTCGCGAGATCTTTCCACTACTTTCATAACTATTTAATACCTATTGCCATGCTAAATTTTAACTGCAATTTAATTTATATTATTTCAAATTTCTAAATCACACGGACAACTTTATTGATTTCAAGACAAACGCTTAGAAATTTAAATTTTTAAGCATCGTGGATTTAATTTTTCTTTTTGTATTTTTTAGCCACGTTATTGTGTTGTAAGAAAGGTTTGATAATAAATATGATCTTTTATTGCGATAAAACTGCCTAGGAAATAGATTAACTCAACGCTTAAAATGGCCATGAGCATTAAACTTAATAAGTGAGATAGATCTGATTGACATATTTACACAAGAATCGATTTTTTAATAAGCTAACTTCAGCCTATGTTTAGCAGAAGCCATTTTAAGAATATAAAACGAAAATAAATAATACTGAAATAAAGTTTACATGATTGGACCACCTGAATTTAACTCGAAATTCCTATAAATAAATACTAAGCATCCTCTACTTTCTTACCTAGTCTTTCGTGCACGTTTCTTCTTGATGTGTTTGAAATTTCATTATAAGAATGTCTGTGATGGTTTTTAGCAAAATGTTTGGTGAAGATCGGGGCTCTTTTGGCATGTTCTGCTCTATCTTCATAATCGTTCCTTCTTCGCTTTTGCATTCTGTACCTTGTATTATATCTTTCGTAATTATGGTCATAATACTCACTTAAGTGGTAAGGTTGGTTGTTAGGACGATATTTATGATTAAAATGTGATGTAGGTTTGTAGTGGTAGAAGGGATGGGATATGTGATCTACATGAATTACTTCCTGGTAATGATAATGTTCAAATAACTCATCTTCGTTCCTTGGAAAATCACTACATGGTCTATTGTATTTGTCGATATAATAACGTTCCTCCCTGTTGCCAAGCTTATAATCAGAACTGCGTCTTCTATGGCGCGTTTCTTTCGACGTACGATCGTGGTGAGAATTTCTAATTTCAATTTTTAAATTTTTGAAACGCTTACCCGTGTCCTTATCAACGTAACTAGAACGGTATTCGTCTTTATCAAACGATTGATCAGGTATATAATTATTTCTTCTTTCTTCAGAACCATATTTTTTTTTTTCGTGGGTTTTCGAACGAGTATTGGTATTTCTCTCATCTTTGCGTTTTTGTGATAGTTTTTCATTCTTTTTTGACGAGTTCATAACTTGCGATTTCTTCTCGTAATCACTGCCGCTATAACTATCTTTGCACTTTTTCTTGTTCTTATGAGATGATTTATCGGATTCCTTTTCAGATGTATGTTTTTTTCTAGATGTTTTGCCATTTGAAACTTTCCTTATCTTTCTGTCTTCTATGGCATGTTTTTTGATGAATTCTTCGACGTTGAACAAGGCTTTTCTTTCCTCATCAATGAAAACATCATCATTACTTCGAATAGGGCAATCTACAGGCTGGTAAGAAGAATCAGAATAAAGATTAACCTCACTACAACTACGCAGCATTTTACGACTCAAAAACACCTTCATTGTATCTCTGTCATCAGTATGACTGAAATATCCCAAAACTACCTTGCGAATCTTTCTGAAACTCTTTTCTTTTCCAAGTCCTTCCAACAGTTTTTCAGTCATTTTTATCACTTCTTGTATTCTTTTACTCTCTTCAGTTGCTTCATCATCAAAAGTGTTGGAGTTTTTTTCATCTACTTTTAAACCATCATCAATTTTTTCACCAATCTTCTCGTTATCTTCAATTTTTAATTCTTTAAACTTATCTGATTTAGTGACTCTATTGTGTGTTTCTTCACCATTAGAATGATCACTGTTGTAGTCATATATACTATCTGACTCACTCCTGCTTTTCAACTTGAAGCTTCTACTTTGACTTCTGGAGTTTTCATAAAAATCATTTTTATCATTCATATCTACAGAAAGTTTTCTACTTTTGGACTTTCTATCATTGTATATTTCCCTTTTCTTAGAACATTTTTCATCATCAGTTGAATGATTATCTTTATAAATTTCTTTATCTATTAATCTTCTTTTACTTGAAATATCATCAAAATAATTATTCATTTCATCACACATTCTTTTGATGTTTTTACTATCAAATTTTTCCATGTATGAAGCTGTTTTTTTATCATATAAACTTTCTTCTTTATTAATCCCATAATTCCTAACTTTGTCATCTTTTTCATTTTGATAATCTTTTTTGAATTCTAATCTTTCTTTCATATTGATCTTATGAAACTTCTCTTTATGAGTTGGTGATTGAAGCACTTCATCATTGTGTGTCCAAGCAATTTCTGGGTACCAAAAAGTTGCATAAGGTTTTTTTCTAACACCTTTTGAATTTAATGATTTTAAAAAAGCATCTCGTTTAGATCTGTATTCCTCAGACTGCTTTTCTTTGGCAGGGTCATAATACATACGAGCATCATATACATATTTACTTTCTTTCTTTTTCTTTTCTTTTGATTTACTTCTCTGAAAAAATGATTATTTGATCAATTATAATTAAATTAAATAGGTATTCAAATAAAAACAGATTTGAACAACTTAAAAAAATCTTTTATGAATTTACTTCTTTAGATTTATTTTTGGTTTTGAGGCTAGCAACAATTCTTGTAGGTTTTGGACCAACTGGATTTCTTAAAGTTGAAACTAAGCCTTTCGATTGGTATTTCTCATTCAAAAGAATTTTAGATGAAGATTGCATTTCTTAAGTCGAGATTTTTAACAAGTTTAAATATTACAATGTTTTTAACTTATTTAATTCAATTCATTTAACTCATTCAAAAAGATTCAACAACCATTATGGTTGGAAATTTATATTAAATAAATGAAACAGATGTTTTTATGAATGTTACACAAACTACGATGATCTATTTTGTACCAAAATTTTAAATGAAGATTGTCGGTTTGAAATTATCTTAATAAATAGAAATTTATACACTCCTATTGACTAAACTTGGAGCAGATAAACAAATGTAATGACAATAAAAACTTTTTTAATAAAGCCGCAATCTTAAATTTATTGTAAACCTAAAAAGCTCTTTATAAATAAATATTCTGTTTTAAGAAAGCGCTTCATATTATAAAAAAAAAAAGTAAAAGATATTTCGAATTTTATTCAACCCAAATTTGAAAAAGAATTTAAAAATAGAAGTGGATTCTAAAATGATCAAAATAATGTGATAATTTAAAATCAAAACGGCGAAATAGAACAATTTAAGGGATATCGCTTGGACTAAACGGGATATTGTGAACTTTTGAAAAAATAATTTGAAGGGCTTAAACAAAATTAAAAACAAATAGAAATTATAGTTAAGATTTTTAATACGCATACATGATTCAACAAAATGTGCACATAGATTTAACCGATGAAATATTTACAATATGAAGTTGACCATGAATGGCACAGAATAACACCATAATGATAACAACTCAAAAAAACGTTAAACACTAAAGACTATGTCTTCTAAAGTTTCTGGAAGTCTTTGATTAAGAGTTTCGGGTAAATATGTACTCAAAAACCCACAAATGAGACAGGACACACCAAAGGCTTTAAAGTCACGTCCTTCTGTCATTCTACCCTGTGTGTATAATGACGAACACTGTCTAAAAAAATTCGAGAATTAACTCGATAACAATTATATGATTATCAATTGACAAATATTTATAGTCTTTTGGATAACAGAAAACTTTGATTGTAGGTATGGACAAACTGATATTCTGGTACCGTTGTTATTTGGCTTCACTGATTATCCTTTTTGTTAACAGTAAAGGAACCGTTTCAAGTATGGAAACGGCAAAGATAGAATTCGATAATTTAAAGTTAGACGTTAGCTCGGACTAGCAGTCTATAAAAGTTTCTCGCTTATTTTATAAAATACAATATAATAGTATAAATAATCTAGGCCGACTGCTGCCAACCCCAATTACTGGAACACTTACAGCAATATAATCTAGACAAATTAAAAAAATTATAATTTTAAAAACTGAAAAAAAACTTACTACATTTTGATCGAACATAGTTAAAACAAAATTGAATTCACAAAAAAAACTAGATTTACGCTTAAAATATTTTTTTATTCCAAAAAGTAAAACGTTTATGATTTCGAATAGACTATGTTCCTTGAAAAATTTGAATTGCTAAACATTAAAAAACAAAAAGTAAGTGACACCAGAGAAAGGACCATAGGAGCACACACGCCACCAAATCTGCCACACATGCTACACAGACTCAACGCCTTGTTTCTGTATGATAATGATAATAATAATAAAGAACGAGACGACTGATGGTCAGCTTACTTACATACATACAATGAAAACAATAAAAATGCTCAAATTATTATTATGCGAGGCATTTTGTGCTGAGACTTGATGAAACATACCACGAATCGATTGTCGCATCAAAATGCAGAATTTACAGCAGTATTAACTAATTTTATTCAAAACTCCGTGACCTTTGGTAAAAATATGATGGTTATAACGAAAGGATCATTATTGGCGCTTCAATTTTTATCAAAATTTTAATGTGTTTATACATATAGTAATACACTGTATATATATCATATTGACCATATTATACTTGTGCACATGTTCTAGTAATTAGAACATACAGCAGTGGAACAATCTTTTCAATATAAATTTTTTATAACGTGGTTTCGATTATAGTGGTAAAAAAGAAATAAATAGCCCAGCTCTGCCGGACTAAATTATATTGCAAGCGGAAATGGTTGTATTTATCAAGCGACTGTTGTCTAAAATATAACTATTATATTCCTGATATAATGCGTATTAGATCAATAATCATTATTTAATATGTATGTATTCAATAATATGAGTGATAATGTTGAATTCCAATGATAATCTAAATGATTATCATTGACTATATAATTTCATTTTTTGAATGCTTGAACTTTAACTTTTTAAACCCTAAATTTCTTATAAATTCTCATAAATTTCTTAAAAACTCTTAAATAATTCAAATTGATATCCCGCCAAGGAAGCAAACAAAGCGCAAATAATTCATTTACAACCCCTGGAACAATCTGAACACCTCCCAAACCACAAATTGTAGCAACCTAATATTAGTGGGGTACATTTCGGTTGCATGCATCCAACACACACCCACACCTATGGAAACCATCGTTTTGCCCAGCAAAGCCAATGCCACTGACGTGTAAGGAGTAGCTGCTGATGGAAGATAGGTAGATGTATGATAAATAGATGTAAGGATTTTCAAGCCAGTGAGCTTTTGATTGAAAATTAAAATGACTAAACTAAAGAAAATACAATATATTTTTTCTCAAATAAGCAAATTTTTATTCTATAATTGCGCTGACAAGACCCAAACTGCGGCGACTAATACATTATATAAATCATTTTTATAAGCCAAACCAATCTGAACCAACCATGAGTCATAAACCCCACGACGAACGTCAGAATGCCTGTGACGTACAAAGAGGTTGTGAAGGTTATTTTCCTGCCATACCTTGGGTTTTTTACATTATCTATCTATCTATCTATCTATCTATCTATCTATCTATCTATCTATCTATCTATCTATCTATCTATCTATCTATCTATCTATCTATCTATCTATCTATCTATCTATCTATCTATCTATCTATCTATCTATCTATCTATCTATCTATCTATCTATCTATCTATCTATCTATCTATCTATCTATCTATCTATCTATCTATCTATCTATCTATCTATCTATCTATCTATACATCTTTTGATTATACTTCATATAATTTATTGAATCTCCACTTCAAAAATGAATTAAACATACCACGTGTACTCTCAAAGGTTTAGTATGTTGATAACAGTCATGGTACATAAGATCAATAAGCTATATTGATAATGTGTCTAAAATTCAAAATGAACTTATCTTTAACATTCATAACTACAGTTTAATCTACTTTCACGTTAAAAACTAATAACCTGTTGATGAAACAGCTGAAGCTTTTATTAAAGCTTGGTTTCATCGTATATTTTAAAGTGGTGCTAAACCGAAGTGTTTATGTGATAAATAAAAACATATTTGAAATTTTTTCTTTAATCTTTCGCCATAATTATAATATATTATAATTATAATTATTTTCATAAACATAATTTAGATCCCACTGTGTAGAATAATTATATAGAATAGTTTATCTTAAAATTTAGCAACTAATGATAACTGTAAAATAAATCTATACTCAATTAAACATAACGACTTGTAAGTGTTAAAAAATAAAAACGATATAAAACTATAAAACATCATCATCATCATCATCATTTTATTATAGTCAACATCTTTCCCTTCTCCAAGAGGTCACTGACTTCTTTCCATGACCTAATCCTCTCCCTCCATTTCACCTTGGCATACCAATCTTCAAAAACTAATCCAAGACCACGACAAAGGTTTTCCATCATCCCTTTCCAGGTTAACCTTGGTCTTCCCCTTCCTCTACTACCTTCAACCTCAAACCTACACGCCTTTTTGACACAGTCGTCATCCTCTTTCCTTACTACATGACCTAGCCATCTCAAACTCCCTTGCCTCACCACTTCAACGATCGTACAATCCAACCCCAATCAACTCCTTTGTACTCACACCATCAGCTAGCTGCACACCACACATCATTCTAAGCATCCGTTTTTCTGCTCTTCTCAAAATACTCTTTTCAACGGATCTTACTACCCATAATATTCCTACACCACCTATTTTATCTTCATTACCAGACCACCATAGTTTTAACTTTCTACCTGAGCTACCTACAGACTTTGAACCCATGCCTCTCCACCTCACTTCTTGGATGCAGCAAATACCAACCTCCCTCCTCACCAACTCTTCACACAACTCCATACTCTTCCCATTTAATGAACCAATATTATAACTACCAAAAGAAAAAGACCTCTTAAAAGAACAAGAAGAAAAAGAAAGCCCAGAGATTCTTAGGAAATATATAAAACTATAAAACAACACTATACAATACAAAAGGGGGTCATTATATGTAAAATAAGCGATAAAAATAGAAAAAATATGACTATTTTTGCTTTCTTAATGTATTGAAAATCTCACAAGCCGGCGTAAAACTTTTCCAAAATTTTGTTATTGAAAACACGAAGATATTTTTGGAAGTTAAATTCAATATAGACGTACAAACGGAACACGCATTCATGCGTAAATTCTTCTATATAAGAAATTATGTACTTAATTTACTATTTGCATTATTTTTGTTATTATTAGTAGTATTAGTAATATTATAATCATTATTATTCTTATTATTATTATTATTAGTAGTAGGAGTAGTAGTAGTAGTAGTAATAGTAGTAGTAGTAGTAGTAATAGTAGTAGTAGTAGTAGTAATAGTAGTAGTAGTAATAGTAGTAGTAGTGGTAGTATTGGTAGTATTTTTATTATTGCTAACCTATCCATGAAAAAGAGAGTGAGGAAAGATGCAGGAATTTCAACCAAACCAGAAAAAGCCACATTTAAGTATCTGTTTCCGTTAAGGTCTCCCATCTTCAAAGTGAGTCCGTAATATGACGTGTTCACTACCAACCTTAGAGGGTAGTGCGCGAAAATATAATAATAATTATTATTAGTAGTAGTATGAATAATAATGTAATATAATCATTGAAATAATAATAAAAATGATAGTAATAAAAAAATTAAAAATATTACCAAAAAAACAAATATGATGGTAATAATTACAATAATAATAGCCACACCAATTAAATGACAACAATGGTTCTAAGCGGATGTTTCAATCAATCCAAATCCTGCTACTACCGATTTAACGTTGTGATCAATTAGAGCTGTTTCCTTTACCTATGTTAAGACTCAATGAAATACTAAATGTTAGATATTGTGATTAGATGGTTGATCAGGAGATCTAAGCAGTGAAACAAATAGAAACAGAAGGATCTGCTTTATTCGAGCAACAAGAACACCTGAACAAGGTTTTGTGTCGAGGCGCTTTTGCTTGAATAGATTCAATTATTCTTTTTGTTTTAATCAATATTGAATGATAAAATGTATCATATTTGATGAAAAACACATTTTAGTTATAAGGTTATGACAAGAGGTTATTAGATTGTGAAGAAACTGTTGGCTTCTAACCTGGCGATGAAACTTTACAGTTTTGAAAAGCTGTTTGAGTGAATTCTATTGAACCAAAAATGGTTTTTTATAAATAATTGATTTTTCAAGGATGTGAATCCTTTTAATAATAAATATCAACTAGTTAGTGATAAATGTATTACACAAATAAAAAGATTTAAAGTTTTATTTTAGCGCTATATAATGGCCATTAATACAATCAAGAATAATATTAATAATATTAGTATTGTTTATAAATATCAATGAGCCAAAAATCATGGAGTTGCCAATAATGCTAGAAATTCTTTACAACGAGTCTTCACTCCATATTTTAATGTCTTAGCTGATCGTTTAAATACTTTTTTTCATCTTACAGTCACACAATTATTCATAGTCAAAATACTTAATAACTTATAACATATACATCATATTAATGTTGTGCTCATGAGAAGCTCCGTTGATAAATGGTGTTGATTATTCTATAACTATTCTTGTTATTAACAACAACTTGACTGACTATATTCATGGTTCAGCGCATATACTTGAGTAAAATTAAGTATATTCTGATAATAGTGATAATCTTTCATAATAATAATAATAATAATAATAATAATAAATTAGTCATAAAATAGTATAGATCAATCGAAGCATCCTTTATGAAGTAATAATGTGATTATTTTGATAGCAACTGATGAGTTGATCTTGAGTAAATATAAGGATTGATGATAGGATTTAACCTTGTTATTTCCATCTTTTATGAAGATTTCTATCAGTTACCGTGTATATAATAAATAAAACTTAGAGTTACTTTGATAATATTGGCTGATAGATATTTGCTGATGCTGGAGCTGAATTGCTAGTTTAATGATTATGATACTGGGAGCTTATTGAAAATACTAAATATACTTATATAATACATAACATATACAATGTATAATAACAATAAATTAAAAATGATAAAGTAGAAAGTGGGTTTCAAATGCATAAGTTCCACAATAATCCATGATGAGCAGCGAAACAATGAAATGTCATTAAGAAAGAAAGCAACCTACCATGAGAGCATGTTGACGATGGTGATTCTGACTAGGTGCTTGCTTGACCAGACATCCTTCCACCTAGTGCTATAGACCACCTTCTCACTAGATACACCCACCCTTGCCTTCAATACGATCTTCTCACCTATTAACTTTGTGTTGTTTATCAGAAGTGGGTCTGGTAGATTTCGATCATATTTGATACCAAGTGGGTTGTATTGAGGTGAGGATAGTTGCTCCCTTTCTAGCTCCTCATCACTATCCATATCACTTATGCCATTGTCACTGCTGGTAGGAAGCAGTTGATCGGTAATTTTACGTTTATTTATATTTTTTACCACATCGGAACAACACTCATTAGAAGAAAACCACGAGAGATATACAAAAATGTAGATATGGCGGAAGAAGTTCACAATATAACTGCGACACTTAGATGCTTTGAATAAAGATATGTCGGCTTGTGGAAAGTTGTGGGAATGATGAAGAAGTATTTTGTTGGCTTTTTGCATGATATTCAAAATATCTTGCGCTTCTGTGACTCTGTTTTGGCTGTACAACCAGCGAGGACTTTCAACTATACAACTGGAATAATTTAGGATTCGTTTTTTAAATTTGAAAAAAATATGTATGATCTTCATACAAAAACTTGAGACTTCAAATAAAAAAATTGAAAAGCTTAATATTTAGTAAACAACTGCAAATAACTCACTAATAATAATAGACAAACAGAAAACCAGGGAGAGAAGTGATGAGACACAGAAGTCTCCAATCCCTGATATAGAATGCCATGAAAGACAAGGAAGCAACCCCGATGGCAAAAGTCACTGTGTTGATGAAGTTAACGTAGCCTCGATACGTGGCTCCGACCATCTCTGCCGCAAAGGTGTATGAGATAAGTCCATAAGCTCCAGTGAACACTCCTGTCGATCAGTTGTTACTAATGCTTTTCATCATTTCATCATTATTCGGAATTATATGAAGATTTTAAAATGTTTCTATGCCAAAATAGAAATATTCTTAATTTTTTAGATAAATAGATACAAAAAGCTTAAAACCGGTTTAATCCCCACTATGACGAGAGTGGTTAGAAGCTGGGTCATTATTATTATTATTATTATTGAAAGTTATCTAAAAAATGATGATTGAAAACTTACTTACTTACTTAAGCCGAATTTTAAGTCGAGCCAAAGTGATGAAGCTTCTCCATGATTCCCTGTCCAGCATTGCGTTCTCAATTTCTTTAGTGCTTTCTAGGTCGGTGTCTCTCACCAGTGTCAACATAATCTATTGCTTTTCTTCCTCTTTTTGGGTTTCTTGCCAAAGGTTGCCACAGAACAAGTTTCGAGGCTATCTCTTTTCGGTGCCGAACACAATGACCGGCAAGTCTACGCTCTCTAATCTTACAGCTTAATTTTGGCAGATCACAGTACAGTTCTTCATTTGTCACGTGTTGTTTCAAAGATATGTTTAGTGCCATTCTAAGCATTCTGGTATAAGCTCCATCTAGTGATTTAGTTAAAGCAGAAGTAAGAGTCCACGTTTCAGAGTTATAGAGCAGCACTGACTCGACCGTCACCAGAAATAACCTGATTTTTATTTCTCTACTCATTGATGACTTCCAGATTTTTTTGAGTTTGTGACAAGCCATCCATGCCTGCGCCTTCCTAGCTTTCACATCGTGTTGACAGCATTTCATCCAACCACCTAAGTACTTGAAATTGTCAACTTCTTCGATGAAACCACCACCACTGATAGATTTGATGTCATTGATACTATCCTCGTTAAACCTCATCAGTTTGGTCTTTTTGGCATTGCAGTATAATCCATTTTTTGCAGCTTCGGATTCAACTCGGTTTAGGAGCTTTTTGGCCTGAGCTATTTCGTGACATATGAGGGCGATATCGTCAGCATAATCGAGATCAGTTATTACTTCCGCTGGATATCGACGACTTCTTTTTGGATTAAGAATGAAGCCAAGTTCTTCTTTACCATCAATGGCCATCCTCATAATGTAGTCAATAACAATGGTGAAAAGATATGAAATCAGTGTCCCCTTGAAGAACACCTCCTAAAATTTCAAAATATTCAGTTTCGCCATCAGGAGAGAGTACCTTAGCTCTTGTTCCCTCGTATAGTTTTTGTATGGCATTGACAAGTTCATTTGGAATTCCATATGCTTTGAGGATTTGCATCATTTTTGCTCTGTGAACGCTATCAAATGCTTTACTGAAATCCACAAAAACTATGGTTGCAGGGACATTATTTCTTTTTGCTTCTTCAATTATTCTTAGAAGCGCTAGAATGTGAGCTGTGGTATTTCTTTTGGGTCGAAATCCATTTTGGTTGTTTTCGAGTAGTGGGTCTAGTTGAGGTTGAATTCGATTTAGTATAAGCTTGTTCACTACTTTCGATATCATAGCTGACAGACCGATTTCTCCATAGTTTGATGCATTACTGAGATCCCCGTCTTTTGGTAGAGGTAGAATGTTGATGTCAGACCATTGTTGGGGCTTATGACCGTCTAAAAGTGAGTTAGCATATTTTAAAACGATGTCGTCTATATTGCAGTATTTCAATAGTTCGTTTGGAATACCGTCTTCACCAGAAACTTTTCCAAGCTTAAGATATTTTTTCACTGCAAGATATTCTTTTTTGGTGAAAGGCCCAGTTTCTATCTGTAAATCTTCAAATATTGTTTGAACCTGGGCACTACAATCATCTGATATTGTAGGTTCCTTACCCAGTAAATGGCTGAAATGTCTGTACCAGCTTCTGATCCTTTCACCTTTGTTCTTGCCTTTGAGAATGCCTTTTTTGGAGCTTCTACGACCACTTACCTCATTTATGAGATTCTAGCACTTGGAGCATTGACCAAGTTTGCCTGCTGTTTCAATTAATGTAATTTTCTGTGCCAATTGTTCTTCGCATAGGCTGTTATAAATTCTATAAAGTTCCGCTTTTTCTGATTGGAGGTTTTCACTGGTAGTTTCATTTGCCTCTCTTTGATATAAATCAAACGCTTTTTGAACTTTATATCTTTGTTCAATAACCTTTTCATTATTTGCAAAGTTTGTTTTGTTTTTGTGTTTTCTTTTTTGAAGAATTAAGTGAGCCGTTTCATTGTTTGCTTTTATTAGCTTATCATATTTTTCCGTGATATCTTCATTCTCAATACAAAGTTCAGCGTATCTATTTCTTATCTGAATCGTATATTGATGTTGCAACTCTTCATTGTTGCTGAATGCTGACCAGTTTTATAATTTCTTTTGTGCCGGTGTTTTAACTTTTCTAAGACTAAGTTTCAATCGAGCAGAAATGACTCGATGGTCGGAATCGATGCTCGCAAAGGAGCTGTACGCCTCTACATTCATGATCGAATTGATCCACTTTTTGTTAATGAGAATGTAATCTAGTTGCGATTTTGTTCCTCCCATATTTGATAGGTAGGTCCATATTTTTCCGGACTTTTTTTGAAAACAGGTGTTTGCTATCATCAAATGGTTTTCTTGAGATAAGTTAATAAGAAGTGCTCCATTATAATTCGTTTTTTGGTGATATGTGTATTTTGCTGCTTCATTTCCAATGTGAGCGTTGCAATCATCGATTATCAGAACAATGTTGCGATTGGAGCATTCTTTGATGGAGTCACTCAGCAAACTGTAATGCTCATCTGCTTCACTGTAGCCCTCCACAGGAGAATAATGAACTAGGAAAGTAGTTGCAGGATTTCCAGTGAAGTCTACTCTGAGGATTCTAAGGCTGATAGCATTAATATTTGTAATGCAATCCTTCAACTTATTGTTCATCATGAGTCCAACCCCGCCATTTGGCACATTTTGGTTATTTTGCCATGCACTTGAGGTTATGAGTAGATATTCATTAACCTCTTTGTAGTTGATGGAATCGCTATGCATAATCTTGTGATCAGCCAGTCCAATTATTTCCACACCGTTAGCTTTCATCAAATGGGACAGTTCTGCCTGTTTAGCCTGACTGCGCAATGTTCTCACGTTCTGAAACGCAACGATTAAGCTTTTGCGACAGTCTAATGTTTGGCGACCTGTTCTGCATTTACCATCAGATGTACTCCTTCCAGAAGGATTTGGGAGCATATCGTCATTCGAGTTCAGTAATGAACATGCTTGTACAGAAACAGGTCTTGAGTCAGAGGCTTCAATCCTAGTGCTGCGGTCATTCTTCATCATTTGGCTTTTCAGTGGCTTTACTAACTTGTGCTCGCCCCAACTATTAGCAGGTGCTTTTATCCTCAGAGTAGCACATCTCGAAGTTTCTGTTCCTTCACGAACTGCTTGCGAAACAACAAGAAAGAAATGTTTTCAGCTTGCCGTAGACTTTCCACAGACGCAGAGGCGGAAGCAGGAAAGTTTTGCACCATTTCCCTATGTTAGCCAGGTCGCAGCCTTTCACTGCCAGTGTCGGACCTGTCCGTCTTGTGAGGCCCTACCAGGAACATAAGTTCCCGATGGCATAGCTCTGACACGAACCCGTTACCATCCCACATCGCGTGGAGGTCAGGGTTGGACTTTTTGGGAGGGAAGATTGAAAAAATGTCCCATTTAAACACATATGACTTGCATAACAAACCTGTGAGGAACCTGAGAAAGAGAAATGATCTGTATGATGTGGCAAATGTGGATAGCAATCCAAAGATGAGGGAGCCAAAAGATCCTATACAACACGTGGGCTTCCTGCCATACTGGTCAGCCATCCATCCGCCTATCAAGTTGCCAGTCAATAAGCCCACCTGAAGATGCCAGTTATAATTTTATTAATAATAACAATAAAAATAATAATTTTAATAATAATAATAATCGGGTTAGACACGCGAACGAAACTTGCGATTTTTATTTTAATCTTTCCAAAGCTTGAATTCCACTTGATTTTTTTTAGATAGGTTTTCAAAAAAAACTCACGAGTGGGTTAGTTATTTATTGATATTTTAAGCAATGTTAAAATTTCGAAATTTTCGACTTTTTTAGCAATGTTGTTTTATTTCAATATGTACACTAATCTTTCCCTCAAACTTTCCATGGAATCATACTTATTACGAAGTAACTAACAAATGAGTCATATTTTAAATAAAATAAGACTGAAATATTTTTAAGGTAGTTTATCCAATTTTTACATCATTGCGTCATTTAAATTATTTTAAGCTCATAATTATATTTGAAAACTGAAAATAGGTTTTATTTTAATTATTGATTGTATTCCAAATTTTTTAATATTGACAGTTTCTCTATAAAATTGACATGGTTTCTTCAAGTTAAAACAATTTAAACTAAAATATGGTAGATGAGTTTGACCTTCATTTCCTTTTTTAATTTATTTTATTCTTATTGTCAATTTTAGCTTCATCCATTTTTATTTTTGCTTAATTATTCAATGATGAATGTTTTTTTCGGAAATAAATTAAAAAACTAACATAAAATATAATATTAACTTAATTACGAGGTCTAAAACATAGCTAAATAATACGTTGAAAATTGAGTCATAGATTTTTAATTACGTAAAAACTTGTAAACGAGGAGAAATGAAAAAACTGGGGAATTTAGAGTGTAAAGCAATTGCCATAGTAGTAGGAGCCCTCGGTTCTCTGGCAAAAAACTCAAAACATGCATCTCATTTCGAGGAAAATGTTTGTCTATAGGAGTTATCCACAAATCAGCAGTTTAGACTTGGCAAGGATTTTGCAAAAAATATTAGAAACAAAAAGCGTCTTGGGTGTGCCCAAGTTGTGAGTCACAACCAGCTCCCAAGTACAAACACCGAGAGGAAAAATCAGTGTGCAGTAACGAATAAAAATATACAAAAAAATGTTAACTTTTAAAGTTATTTAAAAAAAAATTAAACTCCAATTATTACATGAATTTTTTATAGAAATGTAATAAAATGTTAACAGTGACGATATGCACAGAATAAAAGGTGAATGATGAATTCAAAACTCTTAATGAATGTATCTCAAAATGTAATTATTATGAATGCACCATAAAATTTAAATACTTGAAAATGCTGGGATGTTTCATAGTTGTGGATTTTGGAAACAAAAAGTTTTTAATATATTGTATTGGAACACAAAGCTTTTGCTGAAGTATATACCAACTATATTGAATATTTCATAATTTAAGTTTACCTTTAAAAAATATCAGATTTTAATAAAAGATACCAAAAAATCTATTTGGTGTATTGCTAATAGTCATTCTTGAAGCTAACAATATACAATACTTCATAGTTTAAGCTAGCAAAGTAGGTACAGACTCACCATAAACAATGACTGCACCAGGTCAGTCTTGTAAGCTGAGTCACAAACCAGGTCCCACTGTAGTTGTATTAATATCTATCATCATCATTAACATCATCATCAGCATCATCATAAACAATAAAAGCAACATACCACCATTATTCTCATAACTATTTATTTTTGCTTGTGATTAACAGTTAATTAAAAGGTAGTAAAAATAGTCTAAAAAGGTGAAATATAAGAACTGAAAACACGATGAATTGATCAAAAGACAGCTATTAATGAAAAGTTTGAAGGTAAATCTTGGTTAAATAAAAGATATGAGGTGGGATCATGATAGTGGGTTATAGTTGACCCATGCGGTGTGTATGATAAAAAAACTGAAGTTAATTTTGTGCAGTGTAGGACTTGTAAGAAGTGAGTTGAAAAATTTTTTGCTGAGTTAAAGAGTTTCTTACATGAAGAATAAAAATTTTGGACTTATGGTTTGTATGAATGGTATAATTGAGAAATTTAATGATGTTTCAAATAATTGTTTGAATGAATTGGAAGAAATAACTAATTTCTGTTATCTATTGGATTAATATAAATGGTGCTGGACAAGTGAGGTAGCTGCCACATAAAATGTAAGACTGGGTTGGAAGACCTTCAACAGAATATTGTATGTTATGTGGTAAAAGGTACACATGGAATATCAAAAGACAAACTTATAGAGCATGTATGAGGCCTGTTATGACATATGGCTCAAAAACTTGAGTGGTAAAATCCATTGAAAAGAATATTTTGGGATGAACAGAAAGACAGATGCTTTGGTGTTGAGCTGGCTGATAGTACGAGTGTGAAGAAGTTGATGGGTAGATTGGGTTCAAATGAAGCAAGAAAGTTTGGATGGTTTAGTCACATAATAAAGAAGGGGTAATAATTTTAGGTAAATGAAGAGTACTTTGTAAGCAAGATTAGATTTCAAATTTGTTAATTTTCAAGTTAGATATTAATCTGTATTACTAAGTTTTTAAAAAGTTAGCCTCAAACATCACTTAGTTCTTTTTCAAGCAAAAAAAGAAATGTTCTTTTAACTAAAAAAATAATAACCAAGTAAGGCCTACCTAAACAACTGAGAATTACAACTGTATAACCTAACATGAAAAAAAAGAAATGGGTTTTAAAGATTTTAACATAGTAAAATATAATTTATATTTTAATATTTTCAAACGTTCACCTCAGAGGCAATGGATGTGAATTCTTCAATATTGAATACATATTCAACACATGGGTTGTATGTGGTGTTTGAAGAACATTTATTCATAAGTTTCAACTCATTTCCAGTCGGGGATTTGAGATAACAATAAAATTCTGGAATGGCACCCACAAAGATGTTGAGTAAGTGAAGCCACGCAATAAATATCTGGGGCAAAGCTGTTGACCAAAATACACGGTTTTGATAAACTCCAATATCTCCAACTTTTTTGAAAGCTTCTTCTATGTCCATTGATTCAGAAAAGGTTCTCTTAGAATTACCTACATCGCTAGTGGCACTATAAACCATCAATATTTTTTGGCATAAACCTCTTTTTACCGAGCAAAATTACAACCAAAAGTAAATTTCAGTTAGTAATCAAAATATATAATATAGACAATAAACTACAGTAAAAATTGAGTTTGATGAAATTCTCTCTAAGTAAAAAATTAGTTGCATACAAGCACTCACGATGCAATTATACGTAGTTAAAACTAGTTACTCTTCATCAACATCACGATTAGTGAGTGAAATAACCTAAAAAACTTTCACATTTTTTATTAATTTTGAAAAATTAATATTAAAAATATATCTAACAAAAGAATTTGATCAGATTCTATTTTTGTTGAACTGAAAAATGATGTTTGAGATTGTTTTGTTCAGTTAATTTCCCATATTTGAGAGATTCGATAACTTTACCAAATTGTTTCATAAAATGAATTGTTGATAATTCATTTTTAATTTTTTTTGTGCGTTTTGGGTGTAGACTTGATCTTTTTGTAAGCTTTTTTTGCATTCTCACACATTGCACACTGACATCATGACGAGTCTTGCTAGCAAAGCCAATTTCTGATCCACTCGGTAAACACTACCTTGTTGGTGGGAAGGCTTGTGTGCCTAACTGCCCCTGAGAGCTAAATCAGCTGGAGCATTGTTTCTATTATAGTCAGCCATGTCAGGAAGGTTGAAATACTGAATGGAGGTTTTGAGAGTTTGGCAAAAAGAAAAGATACTTTTGCAACACAAGCGATAAAAGAGCTTGGATGAATATACAAGGTCATCTAGCTTGTTTGCGGTAAAACCCGCAATGAGTTAAACTTTACCATCAAAGAAAATTCGGAAAGCTTTTTTCCTTTGAGAAACGCTAGGCTGAACACTTCAGAAAAATATTAAGTCGACACCCACCTAAACAAGAAGGAATTATTTCTCGAGCTGCTCCAAACCCCAAAATCAGTATCAATACATCATCAATACTTGAAATTAATGGATCTCTGAATAACAACAAAAAAGCACTTTGACATGACAACCACAATGCTGAACTTTTTAAAATAGACCATATTCTAGCAGTCAACATCTTTTAACTCCTGCTCGAAAGAATATGGAAAAGGGAACAAGTACCTAAAAAGTGGATAAAAAATATTATTGTGAAGATCTAAAAAACATTTTCATTAAATGCTTTTAACAGCTGAATAAAAATCACTTTTCTTTTTGTTCCAAGAAAGATACTTTCTAGATTCATTTTTCGGCAATTAGCAGATGCAATAGAAAAATCCGTGAATCGGCTGAAGTTTGCCAAAAAGAAGATGGGTAAAACAGATCTTTCATATGCACATCATTGAGCAATGTTTGATATGACAGAGACAGCAATATATTTTTTTTTTAAATTTTTACCCCAAAGTAACGCTTTTATTTTTTCGAATAACATACATTAGAAAATCACCAACTTCGAGAACACGATTTTTTGAGAAATTTTCAAGCACAACTTCAGGCATTTTTAGATTTATCGACATTTAAGCTTGCGAGTATATTGGTCTCTAAAATATCTATGAATTTAAAAATTCAAAAAAAAATTTACAAAAACCCTTTTGAAAGTTTTATTGGAAGAGGTGCTTTTTGGGCAAATCATTATAAATATCATTTTTAACAAAAAAATTTCATGTGAAATTCAAGTATCAAAACTTAACGGGAATTCTCAAACATCAGTAAAAAAGGTAAAATATTTTTAATTTAGTAACAAAAATCGAGCTCAAAAACTGGTACAGAGTATAAAAAGACATCATTAGACATATTTCAAAGACCACTTTTGGTTTTTGTCTCCATTCCTACGATACGCACACACTTCAGCTCCATTGCTGTCTTTGCCTCCACTGCGGTGGGAGTGAGATGTGGGGGTGTGATGTGTTATGTGCGGGTGTAGTGAGATGTGGTGTGGTATGGTAATATATAGTTATGTAAGATAGTGTGATGAAATGTGATGCCGTGTCATGTAATATAGCACGATTATAATAAACCTCTTCATTTGTAGATATAAGATAATAACTTAGGTATGATTGAATTGATTATCAAAACATCAGACCTGATGTCGAGAAGATATCCCTTCTCATTGATTATTTCTTCCCCATCCATCTTCCATTTGCCCATGTCGTCAGAGAAGTCTGCTGAGGTTTTTAAAGGCCTTCCTTCCTCTGTGTGTATGTTTGTTTTTTTTGTTTTTTTTGTTTTTTTGTTTTTTGTTTGTTTTTTTTTTTGTTTTTTTGTTTTTTTTTTTTGTTTGTTTGTTTGTTTGTTTGTTTGTTTCATTTCTACATCATGGTATTATGCATAGTCATTCCACTGCAACTTACTGCCAGCAAGAATAGTCATCCCAGAAAAGGCTGATCTAGAATTTAAAATAATTTAAAAATAATAATGAGATATGCAACGATTAAACTAAGGAAAATAAAATAAAATGGATTTTTAAATTCTATTGGTAAGGGAAATCGAAGAAGATGAAGATTTGAAATAATGTTAAAAACTGGAGAAAATCAGTCTTGAAAATGAACAAAATTTAAGTTGGGAATAGAACATTGGATAAAATAAAAACAGCATAACAATAACCTGATATACCCTCTAGCATCAAAGTACCACAGCTGATTCTTGCCTCCCAGTCTCTTCGGTCTGTACATCACTACCGGCACGTCAGCCCCTTATGGTTTTAATTATTATTGTTTTTATGAATTTTTTATCTGGTTAAAAACCTTTCTTCTTTCCTGCAATGTCCAAAACTTTTCCGTTCATACTGCTCACAATCAAAAACTTAGGTCCTCTGGGAAAGGTATCAAAAGTTTCACAGCAACCATAATATTAATGTTTTGTCTGCATCATCGACTCACGGGCAGTTTTTGACATCTTGATCTGAGGAGGAGGAAGAGGATGTTGATCCGGGCATGACTGTGATGATGATGATTATAACAAATATAATTATCATAATGATGATAATAATAAAAATAGTGAAAAAATATAATAGAAGAGATTAAAAATGAAAAATCTTAATAATTGAATATACAATAATAAAAATAACAGTATTAGTTTTAATGAAAATTTCATGGTGCCAAATAGTAATATGTCAAATGCCAGCGTTAATTTGCATAGTAAAATAATTAATATAAGTTTTTCTTTTATTTAAAAAAATATTTAAATTAAATCGTGAAATTATATAAAAAAGATAACGGTAAAAAGTGTTATTTTAGACATGATAGAAGCTTAACAATTTTTGCATTATCCAATGACTCACTTTATTTTTTTGAAGATGGTTTCACTGAAAATCAATAATAATATTAATAAAAAATCAATAAAAATAATTATAAAAATAATAAAACATATGTATATAATAATAATAACATAATATAATTCACGAAAAATTCATATATTTTGCTTTGAAATTAAACCAACTGGAAAACTATTGCAAGTGAATTTAATAGTTTCCGAAAATAAACAAGTTGTGATGTTTCATAAACATAATAGTGTTTGAATGATACAAGTGACACTTTCAAAATTTTGCTTGCAATATAATAAAAATGAAACGACTAATACTAGGGTAAAAACTTTATTTTGTGAATATTGTCAAGTGATAACTGTCATGAAAACATTGGAAACAAAGACTTTTTAACAGAAAAACAATGTTATGCAATTAGTGAAAACGCTTATGCTTTTTTTATTCCGGTAATAGAAGCACAGTTAGAATTAGTGACATGCTGAGTAAAAGGTTGGAGCCCACCAAGGTTCTGTTTCGAGTTCTTTGATCTTCATCATTGTAGAAACGGTATCCAAGGTATGCATAAATAAGTCTTTAGAGATTTTAACTTGAGTTCACTTAAAGTCGTGAGTAGGCAGCCATTATGAACTTGTATCCAGTCCATGCCACATAGCAACCGAAGTTGAACGACGATGACGGTGGCGATGAGCATAATGAGAAACAAAAAAAAAAATAAAAATTCGAATATTAATAACAACAACATTATCTTGGCTTAACTTCGAGAACGAAGATTTTATGAAGGGTGGCTTCCTCGTCTACTGCAAGCGCGCTCGTGGCTAACTAGGCCAATGCGAGATAGGCAGGTGTGACCACAGCGACTGCAGTTAAAGGTTATGTCAGGTACAACTGTTAAGGCGTCACGATTTTTCCTCTTGCAACGTTTTTCTATCAGGTTGATTTTGCGAGAATCCTCAAAAGAGGAAACAGCTTGGTGGATGATGTGGCGCCAAGTGCCGCGGTCGGCAGTCAAAGTAGACCACAACAACAATATAATATTAATATAATATTAATATAATATTAATATAATATCAATATAATATTAATATAATATTAATATAATATTAATATAATATTAATTTATATTAATTCTAATCAGTATTATCCAAAGTTATGAACTTCCAAAAAACGCAAAAGAATCAATAAAAGCGATAAAACTAATAAGACGATAATGACATAAAAGGCAAACCTCAAAAGGCAAGGAATGAATGGCACGGTTAGTGTTGGGCTTTTAAAGGCTTTCACCTGTATTTAACTCAGCTAGCTGTTGTTCTTACTTAATCAATAGTTAAGATTTATCTATTAGTAATAATGATAATAATAATGATGAAGGTGGTTATGATATTAATAATAACAACACGAACAATAAGAATAATAATAAAATAATTGAATTTGAACAAAAAAAATCATTATTAGAAATAAATAAATACAAATGAAATAATGATAAACATTTAAAATCAATAATAATAATAATCTACGAAGTTTATTATAGTGATGTTTCAAATGGATAACAAAAGCTTAGTTTCCCAAGACTCCTCGACACTTCTGAAACACTTGACAATTTATTTGAAAGTGACATTTTTTTTTTTCAAATTATATTCTAATGAAATCTTAATAAGAATAATAATAATAAGTAGAACGATATGAAAAAATTAGTTTGAGAGCTTAGGCCATTCTTTTCATTTTGTATTCATTTATTAGCAAGCTCATGGATATGCATGAATGCTAATTTTAGATGGTGTTTTATTAATAACTATATTTAGAATTGAATTTATTTTCAATAATCCGGACAAAATAATCTGTTATAGAAATTATTGAGAGAAAATTTTTAATTTCATAAATACATGAATATTTATTTTATTAACTTTTTTTAGTCATTAAATTTTAATATAATTACTATTTAAATACTTTACTTGTGTAAATTTATATTATCCCACCTCAATATTTATTTTTTTTAAATATATTCCTGCTTTAATATAATTTTATTTGTTTTATAATTTTATTAGGATATCCCCAAAGCTTTCTTATTAATTTTAGTACAGCAAATTCTTTCAAATGGCGTTTAAAAATGCATGGAGCTTAGAGCGACATTTAAATTCCACTCTTTAACCTTTGTATAATAGGAACAGGGTTTTGAGCGATAACTGAAGTGTATTGACATTTAGATTCTCTGCCGTTTCATTTGTTGAGCTTTTTCATATGAATAATCATAACAATTTTATTTTTTATTATGCTTTTTATTGTCATTGTGGCAATATATCATTGGTTAATTTACAATCCTTATCTATTTTTATCATTGCAAACACTTTAGACTGTAACGATAGGTAGAGCTGAATTTATTCTCAAAAAATTATTGAAGTAAGTAAGTAAGTAAGTAAGTAAGTAAGTAAGTAAGTAAGTAAGTAAGTAAGTAAGTAAGTAAGTAAGTAAGTAAGTAAGTAAGTAAGTAAGTAAGTAAGTAAGTAAGTAAGTAAGTAAGTAAGTAAGTAAGTAAGTAAGTAAGTAAGTAAGTAAGTAAGTAAGTAAGTAAGTAAGTAAGTAAGTAAGTAAGTAAGTAAGTAAGTAAGTAAGTAAGTAAGTAAGTAAGTAAGTAAGTAAGTAAGTAAGTAAGTAAGTAAGTAAGTAAGTAAGTAAGTAAGTAAGTAAGTAAGTAAGTAAGTAAGTAAGTAAGTAAGTAAGTAAGTAAGTAAGTAAGTAAGTAAGTAAGTAAGTAAGTAAGTAAGTAAGTAAGTAAGTAAGTAAGTAAGTAAGTAAGTCGACCGTTAGGTTGCCCCAATAATAGTTTTGGTTGCACAAACTCAGTTCCACAGAGCGCTACCACATGCGAACCAAAATTCAAATTACTTAATTGGCATTATGTTGATCTAATTAGAAATATAGAAAATTTTTTTCAACTTTTGCCCCTATTACAATTGCGCAGAAGAAAGCCATTTGTGTAATTGAGACAATAGGGGTCAGTATGTTGAAATCTCAGATTCACTTGTGTTTTTCATTTACTGAGTGTTTTCAAAAAACGTAAGCCTCTGTGAGTTGTTATCCACCAAAAGCACCTGTTAGAAGCAGCTTGTTTCACGTTCAACAAATCCAAAGAACTTCAAAAGTTTTACTTAATATTTTGACAGTTATAGTTTCTATTTAATAGTTTATCATACCCAACTTGTAGTGTATTGAATCTAATGTAATTTTGAGCGGTATCTATAAAGCGTTTTTCCTTATAGTTCAATGTGCTTGCTAAAAATGTAATGTAGCAAAAACAAACTGTGGAACAGGGGCTAATTGTCTTAGAAGACACCAAACGGAAGTACTATTATTACAAGTTGGAAGCCTTTTCTTCTTCAAGGTTCCAATAATTCTTAGATAAGTTAAAAATGCTACTTCATGAGTTTTACTTTATAAATATTTGATCCTGTTGCTGATGATGGTATATATTGAAAAACGTTTTATTGTCCTGAAGTAGATGTCTTATTTGCCAAATGCTTTATTTTCCATTAAGATAATTTGTTAAGTTTTCCACTTGAACTCGATCTTAAAATTTATTGAGTAAAAAAAAACTCCTTTTTATACTGTTAATAAGTGTTTGATTTGGATTGGTTTGAAAATGACGGTGTATTTATTTTTAAATTTAGGCACATGAACGAAGGAAGGTGTAAAAGTATATAGTAAAAAATAATCATCTTAAAAATAAGATTGTTGAAAAGACGAATAATAAATATGAAATAAAAATTGTGAAATAGTTTGAATAATTATTAGATATTGCAACTATGAAGTATTTAAACATACCAAATAAATAATACAAAAAATGGCCTTTATTTCATTATCGTCTCCCTCATTGTGTAAAATCTGTATACCAGAACACACGTATTCAAAATCAAATAAATTTATAGTTCATTCTATAATTATCAAGTGCCACGGTTGGTACAAAACAATAAATTCAATGGTTTAAAAAACTCAAAAACCATAAAAATTTATCCAGCGTTATTTCTTGGGTGTGGTTTAGGCGGGAGATTGGGAGGGTAGAGTGGGCGTCGTGGTGGTATATTTGATTGGATAGCAGACGCATTATGGCTTGGGTGAGATGGGCATGAGGGCTGGGGCAGGTATGACGGGTGTGGAGGGCAGGTCGGGTTGAGGGGTGTGTGGCTGGGAAGTGGATAAGAAGCCTGGGGATAAAAGGAAGCTTGAGAATTTGATAGTTGGTAAGTTGAATTTTGATGTAGTTGTAGGTGAGGTCGTCCAGGGGATTGTGCCTAAAACAACAATATTTACTTAGTTGCGGTACATTCAAATGCTGAGTATGCAATATGAAAAAAAAATCAGTACTTTATATTGAGAAAGCATTAATACATGAATAAAACATCATCAAAAGAATTGATTAATGTTTCAATATAGAACGCTTTATAAAAATATGCTCGTCAAGTACACTGAAGTATGAATAATTCAAAATTAAAATAGAATCAAACTGAGTCTAAGACAAATCCAATTGGTCGGCTGATGTTGTTGTAGAGTTGATTGAAACTTTCTGCATCCGAAAAGTCTGGTGATATACATGGAACTTCAAACTATTTTGAACTTCAGATGAGATAGTTCTAAGATACATTCATACAAATATCGTTTTAAGAAAGACAATGTGTTCAAATCTATATCATTTTTAAGTTTCACAAAGAACATTTGAGAAAATTATATATATGTATCTAAAAATAACTTCATTCGAAAATATAATCGATATATTATGATAAAAAACTGATAACAATAATAAAAATTTATATAACTCAAAAAAGCAAATAAAACCCTATAAAATTTTACATAACCGAATCAAATTAGTATAATTGAAAAACATTTTAATAATATGCTAGCATCGAGGACACAATTCTCACAAGTCTTATAAAGCTTTGTGTATGATTCTATTAAACATTGAAATGGAAACTCATATTAAAGTGTACTGCTCCAGGTAAACTAAACAACAGTGGTTCTTAACTTATAAGTATGTCTACAGCACTTGATGAATAAAGAAGATTGTGTGATGCTATCAAGACAATCAGCGTTAAGAATACTGTCATCAGAGATTGATCAAATGAAGAAGGATAAAACTTCAGACGCCTTTAACATTTCGACCAGAAGGTCCCAATGGTTTCAATGACCTGTGATAAAGTGACAGAATGAAGGACCCAAGGATCAGTGAGACAAAAGAAAAGAACTCACTACACTGAACGAACTCAAAATTTGATAGCCTCTATAAATTCAACCCTGGCATTTAGCTTATGGACATCAATTAAAAAGATTTCACCAGCATCATTTCTGATATATCATTACTGTGCTGTTTTAATAGATAAAATATTGATGTTAGCATGAAAGTTTTGGAATAACGTTTTCATCATACAAGAAACTGATGATATTAATCTTTTCATAGTCCATATTCTATCACCAAATATGAAGCAACATAAACAATTGTATTAATATAAACTGTTTCCATATCTATTAACAATGATTCAACCTTGATAATGATTTCATAATAAATTCAAAAGCTTTGTAAAGCAATAAAATTAAATCATTTTTTTAATTTTAGCGATAATACAAAAGGAACTAACATTCGTCCATTTCAGAAGAGGTATTCAGAGTCACATTAATCATCTCCTGATGATAGTGTTATTATTCTAATTAAAAACTTTTATCATCTTCTTAAATTTATTCCAGTTTATAGTTAACAATTTTCAATTAAAATTTTAAAAAAGTCAAAACAAATATTTATAAAGATGTTCTGTTATACATTAAATAATGAGACCCATCATCATTATTATAACAACACTAAGAATGATACAGTAAATAATAATTGAAATCACTATAATAATAAATTTTGTATTCGAGTTTCAGTACCTTAGATGGGTAAATGTGTTTACTGCCATCCTGATCATGAACTTTGTGATTATGTGGGCTAATATTTTGGATATTTAATTGCTTTTTCAAAATGGTATTGCTCTGTGATGAATTTAATATTATAATTGAACAAAATTCTCTGTGTATTTTATGGAATTGTTCTGATTATTATAACAGAAATATGGCTATCAATAATTTTCTGGATATAGCAGAACTTCTCAAAAATTATATTTTTGTTTATGAATGTATTGAGAATTTTATTACTGAAGTAAAAATTAATATTTAAATAAACCATGAAATGAAGAAATATTTAACAAAAAACACCAAACCTTCTCAAGATTTTCTTTGCTGAAAGTTAAAGTTTCAATTTGATTCTCCAATTCTTTTATTTTTTTGTAGTTATAAATGTTTTTATTTTTTTCAATAACCTTGTAAGTGTCATCGGAAATTTTTTGGGAATTTTCTTTATTTCTACTTGTAAATTTGAAAATGTCACTCACTCCTTTGAGATCATTTTGTGAAATATAACAAAGTTGGTAAAAGTAATGATCAGCTAAATTTTCTGAATGGAAAGAAGGAAGGTAATTGGCTGTAAATTGAAAAATAAGGTATGATGAATGTTTTCACTTGAGAATGTAAGATTTATTTACAATAAGCTTTGTCAATTTTGTATTATGAAAAATTTTTCAACTGAGAGTTGAACCTTATAGAATAACATCTTCAAATACCTTTTATAATAAAATTTTTGTTATGAAAGAATGAGGAAAAATTGATTGAAGTGATGGCATCTTCGAAATTCATCCATCCCACTTTGAATAATCCAACCCAGTCATTCGGTGAACCTACAAATCCTTTCTCAAATGAAATTTCTAATTCCATTTCTGAATTAGACGAGTAAACATCTTGAATATTGATAAAATTGACAAGCATTTCTTCCAAAAAAAATATTTAGAGCCTCTTTAAAGGATGAGTTAATACATGAACTACTAATTTTTATGAAATTTATGAAAAGTAAAAAGTTTTATTTATATCCTCAAATTGAGTTCAAATTCAAAATTTTTATTGTATTCTTATTTTTGAAACATTCATACTCATTTTATTTATAATAATAAAAATCTAAAGAAAATGGTATAATTAATATTTTTAAAATTTTGTCAATTTTTTTGTGAATTGAATAAAGCAGAAAAATAAACAATGAAAAATTAAGTCCAAAAATCTTTTTAAATAGTAGTTTTTACTTGTAAAATTGTTTACGAGAATCTTGCGAATTTGTCTCATGTTTATTGTTGATTTTGGCTAAAATAAAGCGATTATGCTTACATAATTGATCTAAAAAGTTTTGATCATTGATTATTCCAATTTTTATCATATAGCGATATAAATAATGTCGTTTTCAACACCACGAATATTTGAACATTTTTTAATTATATATTTGATGAATTTTTAAATGATGTGCTACTCATGTAAAATTTTTTAAATATAAAATTTTAATTCTATTTATCAATAAGTCTTGAAACCAACGATTCTATCTTTTGAGACTCTATAAGCCCCAACCCAGGCTAGTCAATTATTATTTAAAATTTAATAATAATATAATTTAAATTATTCTAAATTGAAAATATCTTTAAGGTGTCATCATTCTCCATCAAAAATGTCTCATCCACCAACATCAACAACTACTTCCACACCATCCAACAAATCAAATCCCCCAAAAAATGTGAATAGTATAGAATATTCAAAAATGAGTAAAGAAGAGCTCATATCCAAGTAAGATTTAATTTCTTTCATCATCATGCAATTCATCATTTTTTCCTTTTTCAATGCTTATGCTCAAATTATCTAATTTTATGTTCTGTTAATCTAATTAAAATATATTGAAGTAGTATATTCAATAATTTTATTACATAATGTAATAAACTATAAATCAAAATCGATAGTGAAAAAGTTGTGAAAATAAAATTGGATAGAATTGTGATTATTCCCATGATATTGTGTGTTTAAAGATTGATGTCTGCTCAAAAAAGACTAGCTGATCCATCTGTTAAAGGTTACTTACTTTAATTATCACTTCAAAAAACTATTAGGCAAATGTAAATGAATTTAGAAAATTTATAGTTCGTAATAAAACTGAACTTGTCAAACTTATAATTATTTTTCAAATGATTATATATTTGATCATATAAAAAATTGCAAAACACTCATTAATTCTATAGAACTGGATCACCCAAAATGTTTTCAAATGACAGAGGAGCTACAAAGGTTGCGCACACAAGCTATAGAGGGTTGCAGGGCTGAACAACTTCTTACCCTCAGACTCACCAACAAACAGCAACAACTTCAAGAAGCCAATGTAATTGTGTTTCATCATTATTCAAAATTTTTAATTTCAAAGGGTGGTTTTGATGGTTATTTACATATTTAAGTGGCAAGCTTCCACAAAGCTCACTCTGTTGGTGAAAATAAGCTTTAAACAATAAGATAACAATTATTGTATATTTTATATAACTTTTTTTGGCATATCTTGAACATAATTTTAAGTTTATGGAAGATAAAACTTAATATTATTCATGAACAATGTAGTAGAACCTCGGAAATTAATAATTATAAAACCAAAACCATTATTTATAGCAGTTAACTAAAATACTTTCATGACTTACTATTTTGCTTATTGCAATCAAATGTGGCACAGCGTCAGTTGGATGAGATGAAGAGAGGAAGGGTTGATGGCATGCTGGGAGGAGTGTGTGTCGATCGAGCAGTCAATCTTCTTTTCCAACAGATGAGGGTGAGTCTGTTAAGATTGGTTCTAAACATTCTCATTAATAATTTGAATAAACCATAATTTGGCTCTTCTGATGGTTCACTTTTCTATATTATAATTTATTTTGCTTTTTAATACACTATCTTTGAACTTGATTAGACTGATGTTATTTTTTTAAAATATTAAATGTTTTCATAAACATTGTAGACCAAGCAATTTTGCATATCAAACACACAGGATGAGATAAAGGATCTGAAGAGCAAGTTGGACCAGGCACATAAGGATCTGGCTGCCTGGAAGTTCACACCTGACAGGTACATTTGAGCTCTTGTTTCACACTTTTTCAATTTTGGTTCTGTTGACCTGCTCTACTTTAATCATAAATTTGTATTTTTACATTCTAAAGTAAAGAATGTATCAAAATTATACATTAAGTTACAAGGGTTTATTGATGAGTTATGAAATAATTTCTTATTTTGAAATATATTTTGTAATAGTTTACTCAATATCCATTCTTTATGATTTGATTAGTCTTATTTAGGAACCAGATTCTAGTGGGTTAGAACCATAATAATTTTAAAATAGAAAGAGCTCGAATTCAATAATTTATACAATGGGCTACAAAATAATTTGATTGATTGCTTGTCTGATCAATCACTATCTTGAGTAATTATAGTGCCTCATTGCTAAATGAACAAATTTCATTGCTGACAATACCGCAAACCCAACCCAGCCAATCAGGCAAACGGTTGATGGCGAAATGCAGGCGTCTGCTGGAGGAGAATGAGAAGCTGGACAGCTTGTTGAAGTCAGGCAGGGAGCATGAGTTGGAGGGGGAGGTGGCCCTACAGAAAGAGGTGATCAAGGAGATGAAGATGCAGCATAATGGTCATTATAATTTCCATTATTATTATTATTTTATTGATATTATTATTTATTCTAATAATTTTGTTTTCAATTTTTTAATCATTGTTTTTATCATTTGTTGCAAACTTTATCAATGGCACACTTCAGTTATATGGGTGTCTTCGGATTTATTTCATATTCAGTTGAAGATCACAAACAAAAATTAAATTTATGAAAAATTGATAATTTTATTCAAATAGTTGACGTAAAATAGCTTGAAATCAATATAATAGAAACAAACACTGGTTTGTTGAGAAAATTATTACACAAAGCTTTTCGTAAGAATATCTTAAATTATCAAGTGTAAAAATTATTCAAATAATCTTGTTGGTATTTTTTGGATATTATCCTTCATTCTATTTTCAAGTTCATATTATATTTTATCATGCAGATTCATTCACTCTTACACTTCATCATATATATTTATAGTTCCTATGTTTCAACAGTGTGTCATCACCATTCCTATAACATATTTTTCTAGGTGTCACATATTAATTTTTGTGACTGCACAAAATATTTACAGATAAGCTACACAAAATATTTGATTTATTCAATTTAATGACTTGAAGCATTTTTATTTAACTAAAAAGACCGTTAGTTTTAAGGATTAAACATGCTTTGAAATAAAATGTTGGTGATGTTTCTCGCCACTTTGACACCACAGAGACAGAAAAGTGCATGCAAGAGATGGATGATGAGCTGGAGAACATCCAAGCAACTATCATCAGTCTACGTCATAACCCAGCCGACCAATCAACCTCACCACACCATGACCAGCTACAACTACTTGAACAAGAGTTAAAAACATCTAACGATGAGGTGAAAAAATGTCGGAGTGAACTTGAAGGAAGTAGTAAAAATTTAAAGGAGTCACAAGAGAAGCTTAAAGAAACGCAGGAGCAACTTAAACAATCTCAAAAACAACTAAAAGAAACACAACAACAACTTAAACAAGCACAACAACAACTAAAAGAAAAACATCAACAATTAAATCAATCACAACAACGATTAAAAGAAGCGCAACAACAATTAAAGTCAATAAAGCAAAATAATAAATCTGAAAGTTCTGGCAGCAGAAGTAGCAATGTTGTTAAAAGCAAGAAAGTCGATGACCAAACGAATTCATACCACGACGAAAACACCATTGAGATCTTTCCCTGTCCTTACGAAGAACATTTATTGAGTAGTAGTGATATTTATGAACATAATGATGATAATGATAAAGATATTAATAATTCTAATCCAACCCCAAACAACAAAAACGCTGCCGGCACCCAAAATAGTAATAGAATCAAAATAAATAAAGAAGAAAAAACTAAAAGAAACAAAATTAGTTGTAAAGAGGGAAAAACTACTAAAGGGGATATTAAAGAAAATGTTGATATAAAAAAGAAAGACAGGCCGGTAGAAAAGGTTGACAAAGCGCCAAGCGAGAAACGCGGAGATAGTGATGGAAGTAGTAGTAGTAGTCGTAAAAGGAGGTATAAGGAACAAGAAGATAGTAACACTACTGTTAAAAAACATTACCATAGCGGTAGAAGCAAGATGGAAGACTACAGCAAAAATAGGGATACTAAAACACAGTCTATAGATAAGAATAGTTATCATTATTACGGAGGTAACTATGAAAAATCCGGTGGGGTAAAGGAAGCTAAAAGATTTGTGAATGGGAAGAGTAGCAAAGTATACAAGTAGAACGATGTATATAGTTCTATTAAATATTATTAAAATCATTTTTTTGCTGTAATTATGGTTGACATGAGATGTGACTTACAATGTAAATTTCAAATATTGCTTAAGCATCAGAACGTTGATTAATATCGTATTAGGACATTATAGTATATATGTGACAGCATTTTGTAACGATAATGTTGTTTAAGTTATTAAATTGACTATCTCGAATTTTGTTTAATACTCGCTAATGGATAAAATTTATCGAAAAACACTAACGCTCGTGAAATTTAGAAGTTTTTCAAACTCGTAGAAGAAGACTAAAAAAGTTCATGAGGAGTTAGAAGAATGTGTACTAGCTTTTATTAAAAGCCTATAGGATTGAAGCATTGTTTGGGTTGGGGTATTTTATGCTATTTTTTATTAATATTTTTGCAAAAAAAATAGGATTGACGCAGTTTTGGGTTAAGTTTTTCAAATTTTCAATTTTTTCGCTAAGAAAGCATTGTTTTACTTTGGTTTTGCTATTTTTAAATAAAATTAGGATTGAAGCAGATTTTGACCAAACTTCAATTTGCTGTTTCTTCTGCTAAAAAAGCATCGTTTTAGTTTGGTTTTGCTATTTTTAAAATAATATTTAAATTGATTTGGTTTTGTTTTGCTATTTTTTATTAATATTTTTAAAATATAGGATGTCCCAATCTGCTTCAATCCTATTGGTTGTCATAAAAAGCTAGTACAGTTCTTTCTTCCTATCGCGAAGTGCTTGTGACTACTTTTAATTTTTCAAGCCTAAAAAATATTCCTAAAAATAGTCGCAAGTTTATTTAAATCTATTCTTTGAAAAATTTTAAAAAGTCTTTTTTTATATAACTTAATGGGCTTATAACTAAATTAAAAGCATCAGCATTAGTAAGAAATAAAAATAACATAATCTTATAATAGGTTTTTTGAATGACTTTCAATAAAAATTTTTAGATCACTAACTAAATAATGATAATAACCGATAACTAAACAGGAATTCTTAGTGCTTTATTGGTTGGTGACGTCTGCTACAACAGTGACGAGTCGAAACCCCTACGGGAGTATATTACTCAATGTTAATGTTTTCCGTCTATAAACAAAAAGTTACTGAACAATTTTTTTTTCCTTCTCTATCGTGTTTTTTTCTTCACTTTATTATTTGGTCTGTTTTCTACCAACATTCCTTTTCGTGCTATTAAGCACTATGTCAATTCTCCAACGTCAGTTGGCAGACAAAAGTGAGCTAGCATCATGGACATATATGACGCAATTTCATGAGTCTCCCAGATAATATTGTCGGCCCCTATAGGCCAGCTGGTAAAGCATCAGACTAATTATCTAAAGTTACCGAGATTGATCCCACATGGGCCGACAATTAGAACCTGTTCTACAGTGTTTTCGCTACAGTAAATTCGTAGCATGCGCTATGAGCTAAAAGGAAAAGCGCTTTATAATTACCGCATTAAATTATATTACATACATGAGTGAATTTGAGCCAATGCTGATCGAAACGCAAATGATCCTTTTTTGACAACGTTAAGCAAACTGCTCAATTGTTATTTGTTGAAATCTTCAATATTTTCCTTCAAATTGTCGGCCCGTATAGCTCAGCGGTAGAGCGTTAACCTAAATATCTAAAATTACCGGGCTCGATCCCGTGTGGGTCAACAATTAGCACCTGTTCCACAGTGTTTTCGCTACATTAAATTTGTAGCAAGCGCTTTGAACTACAAAGAAAAGCGCTTTATAAATACCGCATTACATTACAAATTAACACGCCATAACACATTTAATTCTCTTACAAAAAGTTTAAATTTTAAAATGAATTAGCGTACTCTAATTTTAATTTTAAAAGAATAATTTTTTTCTTAAACTTCATGTAGGGAAGATACCCGTTTGTCATGCTTTTCTGATGTGTCAATAACTTCCAGCAAGATCAATAAAAGTATTTTTGAATGTTTGGTTTCATAATCAAAACCAAAAACTGTATCAGAATTAAACTTTATTTAAAACAAAAAATTCATTATTCCCTTAAAAAATTCAAAAATCTTAAATAATAACGAAAAAATCTCATCCCAATGATCCAAAATTTTTTAAAAACTACCAAACCCCTCTATCTTATATAATGTAATGTCATACGCACATATGAATAAATGACACCAAAACTACAATATAGCGATATGAGCATTAGAGGAAAAAATGCCAATCTATTTTTAAAAACGATAAAATGAACAAACGAAGCGTATATTTCTATAAATATTAAGCCAATCAGATATAAGCTTTCTAGTGAGGTCATCAGAGAAAGTTTCCAAAAGCTACGGGCTTTCCTGTTGGTTGTGATGAAATTCTTTTGGTATGAAATAAATTATTTATATTAAAAATCATTTTGAATATGAATTTAAAAAAAATAACAGAAACATGAAATAAAAACATTATGTTAACTAAGTAAGCTTACAAATAAATAAATACAAAACTTAATGCAATTATATACTCCATAAACCTTTAACGCTAGATAAATTCAAAATTTTATTATGATAAAAAAGATTCTAAAGTATTGGAAACACGTCAATAATCAATAGATCGAACTTCTGTTGTTCGAGGTGGTTGGAGAGACAGAGGAATGTTGCCCCTATAGAGATGGAGGGCAGAAGGTACTTGATGGTCAGCTCTGTGGGTGTGTGGGGTTTAAGTGGCATTCATTATGGTTTTTGATTAATTATTATAGTATTTTAGAAATTTTTAATGATTTCAAATCATCAGAATCATTCTATTATAGTCAGCATTTTTCCCTTTTCCAACGGGAAACTAACTTCTTTCCATGACCTTACCCTCTCTTAATGATTAATAAGGGTGATTTGTGGAGCAAAAATTAATTTTTTAAAAGAATTATTATAAAATTTTAGAAAATTGATATTAATAATTATATTATTAGTATTTGAAATATTTTTATTTGTTTCTTTCAGAAACATCGTATCTATCTTTTTATTACCTATAGGTTTTCATTTGTTTTTTCAAAAATGAGAATTTTTTAAAGAAAAATGTATTTGAAAACTGAAATTTTTGGTAAGTATAACCTCATCATGATTCATCAATTTGTTTGAAACTAACATGAGCATTGAATACATTCAAAAGCACTAAAAACCTTTGGGTTGGAAGATGAGCGGTAGTACTGAAATGTTGGAAACACACGTCATCAGCAAAAACATTCTAGAATCCATTTCTGAATTCAAGCTCAACAATCTGTTTTCGTATTGAAAGAAAACGTTGATACTATAATATTAGCAGATTTTACTACTTCTTCTACCAACTCCCTCTTTTCCCCCCTCAATGCCCTCAACATCATTACAACCAAACCATTATCCCAATAATACAAAGCAGTCTTATGACGTGAGAGGTATGGTGACGAGCAGGATGGCCTTCTCATGCACGTGCCAGCCAAACAAGAAAGAGGTGAAGGCACACAAGATGCAGGCTTTCGTAAAACTCACCGGTCCCTCAGTCTGTCTCCATGCCACACTCCATGATGGCTGTACATATGGTTGGGTATCATTAGTCTGTCAGTCTGACTTGCTGTTAATGTATCAATCAATAAATTTTATAATTAAATAAGCCATTTCTCAACATCCTAATCAATTAATTAAACAATAAATATAAATCTTTCAAAAGTTCAATTTCTAGCAAAACCTCAAAGCAACTCACAAAAACCTTAGTAGAGAAATCTCACTGAACATCCATAATGAATACTAATGTAAAAACAACTAAAAAAACCACTAACAATCATGAAAAGAATGGTAAGGATAAAGGTGTGAATAGGCTTGATAGAGGGGAGGAAGTGGTGCTCAAACTGACCAACCATCCCTCCTGTGTTGTGTTAGAGGATGTTAGTGGTTACATTTTATAGTAATAATGTTACTGCTGTTTACTACTACTACTACTACTACTACTACTACTACTACTACTACTACTACTACTACTACTACTACTACTACTACTACTACTACTACTACTACTACTACTACTACTACTACTATTACTACTACTACTACTACTACTACTACTACTACTACTACTACTATTACTACTACTACTACTACTATTACTACTACTACTACTATTACTACTACTACTACTACTACTATTACTACTACTACTACTACTACTACTACTACTACTACTACTACTACTACTACTACTACTACTACTACTACTACTACTACTACTACTACTACTACTACTACTACTACTACTACTACTACTACTACTACTACTACTACTACTACTACTACTACTACTACTACTACTACTATTACTACTACTACTACTACTACTACTACTATTACTATTACTACTACTACTACTACTACTACTACTACTACTACTACTACTACTACTACTACTACTACTACTACTACTACTACTACTACTACTACTACTACTACTACTACTATTACTACTACTACTACTACTACTACTACTACTACTACTACTACTACTACTATTACTACTACTAAAGATAAAAACAATAATAATAGTATTATTATTATTATTATTACCACTATCAACAAGATAAATAATAAAAGCAAGAGAAACAAATGCTTATTGATATTAAACCTGTCATGGAAGCGACCATGCTTGTGTCGTTTGAAGAAGATTTGACTGTGAAAATACATATAAGATGAATCTACATATGACATTTGAAAAATTCTGCATTAAATTATTTATTCTGAATTTTGTGACTAATTTTAAAATTGCTTATATTCATTTCGTTGCCTGTATATATAGGATATGTGAAGCGTAAAAAAGGTATATTTATGAAGAATAGCAAAAAAATAACAGAAATTATAGCATAAGTAAATGATGTAGCAGTTAGAATAGAATTAATCGTTTTAGTAATAATAAGAGTAGTAGTATTAATATAGAAACAACAATAATAATATTAGCATTAGTCTTAGCAATATTAAGTCCTCCCATATCATAAAAACTCAGCAATACAAAAGATATTAACCCAAAATGCACAATAGAGCCACACTAAACATGCAACAGGCACATACACAGTTGATGAAGCAATTTATCCATGGAGTTGTACACAGCCCAGAAGTTCGGAGCCCAATATGCGTGACTTAAGCCTGTCAATGAGCAAGTGAGAATGGAACAAGTTAATTAAATGATCTATATATGAAGAAATATAGAAAATAAATAAAAGAATGTGGAAAAGTCAATTAAGTAATTGATGTTAGAAATAAAAAATTGGTGTCTTATGGAATCAATCGATCAATCAGTCTTTTGATTAATGCAGCAATTTAAAAGAAGCACAAACTTCTCAAGCTTATTTCCTTAACTCGATGGTGCCACATAAAAACTTGATACTATCTATCAGAATTTTCGATTCAAATTAACAAAATATAATTTGAATTAATTAATTTAAAATATGATTAATTTTGTCTTGATCTGAAAGTCGTCCAAATTGCTTAAACTTTCATAGGTGACAGACGATATCGAAAAAAAAATAAACATTTTCATAAAAACCTCGTGAGTGAGAACAGTAAGTTTTATTAAAAAAATTATTTTCATCTATATGAAGATTCAAAACCTAAAAAGTTTTCTGAACTTTTTCTCTTCATTGCAATCCTATGCAGATATCTAAATATGTAATGTTAACTTTTGAACATTCTATTAACCTCTTTGGAATGGAAAAAGCCGACCAATCACGTTTGAGATTTGACCCTGATGATAATAATTAGTTTTTATAATTATAATAAAAACAATAAAATTTTAGACGATGGAAACAATAATCATTTGAAATGCGCCACGGTTGCTTGCCTCAAAGCTATACCATCATCATTAGCGACACATCCATCATAACCATCTTGCTCCCCCGCCCTCCGCACACACACATTTTAAACAAAAAAACACAAACCATGAGAACAAAAGGACCAAAGGTGACAGCGAAGACTGACACCACAATGGCAGCCAACAACATGAACCTCCATGAGCTCCTTCTCTTGTCAAGCACATCACCTTTGAGCACCATTGAGAGGTGTTATTATTATTTTAATTTTTTTCATTTATTTTTATTATTATTGATATTAATAATTTTTTTCATTATATATCTTTTATTGTTACTAATATTATATTATGCCGTCCGAGAATGCACTTTTATAGTAATTTTTAAAAAAGTAAAATAAATATTTTAAAGTTAAAGAAATGTTTTATATACCGCCAAATAAACTAATAATAATCATCATAATTCGTTAGTCTATTTCCATGCTAGCGTTACAATAGAAGATAGTAATAAGCACCAACCATTATAAGCAAAACAATAGTGTTTGAGCATGTAGAGCCCAAACACAGGCGATATGTACAAGTAGATGTGTTTCATGCATAAGAGAATGCTGAAGAGGAAAGCTGATGCTGGTATGTTGTCCTGTTGGCCAAGTGGTTTATTAATTTTTCAACTTACCATTAATGCATTTGAAACTGATTTATTTAAGTGATGTTAACTTGTCGGTCCCTATAGCTCAGTGGTTGAGCATTAGACTAATTATCTAAAGGTACCGGGCTCGATCCCGCGTGGGCTGACATTTAGTAGTCCCCATGCAGTAGCGCTCTGTTAAACCAATTAATTGCGCAACCGAAACCCCTAGATTAAAGCAATCAAATAATCGACAAACTTTTTTTTAAAATGGAAAACTAGCTAGTGAAACAGAGCTTGGATTATCTGGACTTTTGTTTTTGGAAACTCTTGATCGCTCTCTAAATTGGAACCTCTTCCTCTGTGGCTAACAATAAGAGACCATGCATGTAAATAGATGGGAATGAAACCCAAAATTTAGAACAGACAAAAGACAGGCCACAATAAGGTCAGAAAAAATGGGACAATTTTGGGCCTGGTGCAACACATAGACGAATAGAATCACTACTGGAGGTGGTGGAATAGTGGTAACAAGTGGCTACCTGAGTAACCCTCAGATTCATCGCTCGTGCAACAAAGCATTTTCGTAATTTCAAAATAACTAATGTCATTTATAAGATGCCAAAGTGAGGAACTAGGCACCATTTTAAAACTTAATGAAGTCTACAACATTCATATAATACTACAATAAAGAATATGAGTCATATATTGAAGGTGAAATGCGTTTATTATGGATTGCTAACCTTATAAACCATGAGAATTGATAAGAGCATCACTCCAAACAAAATGCCATTGTATTGAAAATGGATGTCTGCAGAGTGGTGGAAAATTTTATCAGCAGTATAATTTGAATTTATGTAAATTAAAAAAAATAGTTTAAAATAGATTTATTTTTCAATAGAAAAAAACTTTGAAATTGTTTAAAACAATTATTTCAATAACTTTGGAATAACAATTTGATTGTAAATTATAGTTCTTTGAAATATTAAATGTATTTTAAAACTACTTCATTTTGAGATCAAAATAATGAAATATAAACGACGTTATTGCTATATGCTTCAGATAGACAAGGTATTATTAGATCAATCAAAAGAAATTTTTTCTTTCACCAAGGGTAGGACTTAGAGTATTGTAGATGTAGAAAGATACTTAAAAAAAAGATACTAATGATGATATAAATAATAGTGAGAAAACATCTAGATCTTGAAACAAATCAAACTAAAAAAAATTTTAAGAGTAATATATAAAATATTTTCTTCTATTCAACAAACAACATATTCTCCAATTGCATACAAATTTGGTATAACAAAGAAGTAAAACTGTGGTACCTAAAGCTTGAAACAAAAAAAATAATGGAATTAACTTTAAGCTATTTTTTTGGAAAATTCAAAAGAATGAAAACATAACAGTGTAAAAACCAAAGTATTTTATAAGCTATTAATATAAATTTGAACTAACGATCAATCATGAAAAGAACAGAATTGGTCAAAAACAAGATGCTTATAACCATGGGGGGCATAATAGGAGAACTAAGATGATCTGAAAAGCTTAATTTTATTGAATTTTTATTTGAATTTCTAGCCCCTGATGAGTTTTTAGTTTTTCTTTTTGTGTTTTCATCAAAAAATGAAGCAAACCTTTGAAAAAAAAAATTATTGAAAAAAATTTTTTGATAATGGGTAACTAATATTTATCATAATTGGAGTTTTTTTATGAAAAAAACAATTCTTCATGAAAACATTGCCATCATGAACAAAACAATAACCATAACTATTGAAAGCCTTTATTTACAACATTGGCATGATAATACATCATAAGCTAAAGCTGAACTGACCCATAAACAGCTAAAATAAATATAACATCAGTCATCACAACTGAAAGCTTTTGGAAAGCTACAGTCCTCCATGAAGAATAATTTAAATTTTCTATATCCAACATTTCTGTGTCAGCATAATAAGCTATTTGAGAAAGAATAAACTCCATCAAGGCAAACAACGGTGGGTAATCTAAAGTCCATTCGGATTTTGAAAATTTTGTTGTTGAAGTATTGTTGTTTGGTAGATCTATCTCATCTGTATGGTTGTTTTTGTACCAGGCCTTTAATGGCAAACTGTGAGTTATTGCCAACCAGTTTCTATGCACTTCGAAATCTGTAGAACGACTGAAATATAGAAAAACTGTGAAAAAGTCGATCTGGTAAAACTAGTGTTTGAAAAGAATGAATTCAATCAAAATTTAATAACAATTTTTATTTTGAAAACCTGAACTTACTATGCTGGAATAAAAAATGTTTTAAAAAATGAAATCAGCAAAGCTAATTTGAAAAAATCTTTCTGCCACATTTCGATGCTCTTTTAAAACAACATACGAATAAAAGTAGATAATTACTAATAAATTTTTTTAAAGTACAAAATAGTTTTTTTAAATTTATATATTATTTTATTATTGAATTTTTTGTTGTTGTTGTTAGTTTTCATACTTACAATAAATATTTTGCTTCGAAATAAATATACTTGCTGCTAATTCAATTATTATACTTTCCAAATACTTAAATTAAATATTCAAGTATTTTATTAAATGCTTTTTGTAGAAAATCAACTTTTAATCAATAATAATTATAAATGCTCTAGTTGATGTAAAAATTTGAATTATATTTAACAGTATCAAATCACTGTTCAAAATAATCATTTTTTTCTATTAGATTAGTTTTATTTGAAATTTTATAAGATTAATATACAAAATGTTTGCTGGTTACTTTTCAATGGAATACAACCAAAGTGATTATGAGCTGCAACTACCGCCAGAATATCTACCTCCAGAAGACAGCAATCAGAACGTTTTTTGTTATAATCAGTTTTTCCAAAACATTCAAAAAAACTCTAAAAAGCATAAGGATTCAACTGCTACGCCTTCTTTCAAGAGCACCTCAGCTCCCAAAACAACTTCTAAATCTGTATACAATGATCAAAATGAGGGTTCTAATGATTTTCTCCTTTTAGCTGAAGGATGTGAGTTGGAAGGACCTATACCCAGGGTTAGTTGTTTTATTATTACAAAATAAGTTCAAGCCTAATAAATAACATTAGCAAAAGAATATTATTTTGTTCAAAATATTGCGTATTCTATTTTTAAAAATACATCAAATCATTAAAATCAACATAAATTTTAACAATATTGCAATTTTCCTCCAATAAAATAAAAACTTATTTTTAGTAATGTTTCATTATATAGTCATAATTTCCCTTTTTCAAGGGTCATTATTTATAAATGACAATCAAACTCATTATGACATGATACTTATGATATCAGCTTGTGATTCCATGCAATGGCAATGGGGACTTTGATCTTGACCTCTTTGTCATCAGTCTTCTCTCTGTTGATTCACAAACCACGTATGTAAATTTGAATTTTTTTTCGAACGTAACTGGTTTAGGCAAGCCTAATTGTATTACAATGAACAAATTATCTCAGATTATTGGGTTTGTAACTGTTCATTAGATCAATTAGACAGCAATAGCTTAAAGAAATAGGGTCAGTAACTGTCAAATGTTCTACAGTGTGTTTGTTAAGAATTTATTTTTTTGAATTAATTTATACAAAAGCTTCATGAAATTTTATCTAACTTAGTTGTACAATGAAAAACTTACATGATTAATCAACATATCAAACTAAATCCATATTCCTCAACAGCAAGTTTGAATTTACCATGCACAGTGACTCGCAAGTCTTCATGTCTCAGACTGCCAATAACATACATGCCTTCGTTAGTTTCAAACGTTCAATACAACAGTGTAAAAAAATATATATTTTTTCTTGTCACATATAATGCTGCTCATCAAAATTTGTCCACCCCCTTTTATTTCAAATATTTCACGCCAATAACGTATTCATTTAATTGAATTATCCAATAAAAAGGCTCATAAAAAATAAATAATTTGTTAAAAAATTACGGCAAAACACGGTGTATTTTTGAAGTTATTCAAACTCGCCGGTGAATAATATTTAAGCAATATATAGTTTGTTTTAGAATTTCTTTTAATTAGAAATACAATGGTTCTTGGTCATATCGTCCATGCACGGATTTTAGACAATTTTTCTTCGATTTGTGAAAGAATTTGAATAACTTAAAAATATAATCCATTTTGAAGCGACTTTCCATGCGCGTCAATACTTTTTTTTATTAACATCTTAACCAGTATTTTTAATAGGAAAACTACTATTACACTAAACCATAAAAAGCACACGTGCCTCACAGGTGGAATACTTCACCCTGTATGACAGTATGGCTCGAGGTTTTGTCAGGCCCTTCTGTCTGGCTTACTGCTCCTCTGATCACAAGTACGATTGTGTTTCAATAGCGGCTGTATTTTGTACAGTTTGTTATAAACATATCAAGTGACTTCAAGTGTTTGAATCAAACTGCTAAATGTTTGAAAACTTTTATTAAGCTTTTTTTAGATTAAATTATTACCAGTATTTTTGTTGTTGTTCTTATAAAAATTATTATTATTATTTTTATAATGGTTATTATCATTATTATTATTTAAAATATTTACTCAATCGTGTAAGTCCCTATAAAAAACCGTAAATTGTCTTGTTTTCCATGTATTTTTCATAGGTAACTAGATATCCAATATGTTCAACATTAATCTAAAAAATTTATAATATAAAATAAGTGTTGTATTATTATAATGGATAAATACCACAATAGTGTTAAATAAGAGCTTCAAATATTTATTTGTTTCTTATCGACACACCGAAACTACCAAGAGTATTAATATTATTAGATAACTATAAAATTGATACATTATTAATGCTTATAATTTTAATTTACTTGCATGTACACAATTATCTTACTATAAATACCAATAATTTCAACACATTTATTTTATGTTAACGTATTATGGTAAGGCTATACTAGCTATTTTTGGTTAATAAATGTACTAAATTTTCTCATAATATCGACGTAATTGATTATTTTTATTGCTTAAAAGTACATTGAGATGTCTCTAAAAAGTATAGTTAAAAAGTTTAAAAATTAGAAACGCGAATAAAAGAGTTTTTCTCACGATGCTTTTGCCATTATTTGCAGTTTCAACAAGTATCTTTTGTTACCCCCATGTTCCGCTGTGTAGGTTAGGAACGCACCCTATCTTGATAATCAGGCTGTTAGTGTTGGTCCTAAAATGTTTTATTTGCATATAAAAAACTTGTCCTAGGAACCTAGTCTGATGAGAGCAGACTGATAAAACAGTCAGTGTGGGGTCTTCCAAAAAATTAGCTTGACTAGATAAATTTAGTAAGTCCAAAGGATTACTTGAGGACAGGGGAGAGTTGTTTACCTAAAAGGGTACCTTTCCCACCAACTAGCAGGCACTAGGGTGCTAAATGCCTTTTAACGTCATGATCAGAACCTGAACAAGTCTTCCTGACTGTCGAGCATTATGTTTCGGGCTTTCAGCTTTCTTTTCAGCGCAGTTGTCATTATATACACTTGGGAGGTTTGTGTATGTAAGCTAACTGGTCTTTATGATCATTGATAGTTTATGGTTGTTGTTTCAATGAGTATTAATGAGACAAAAAGTTATTTCAATTATGAAGCTTTTCGTTCAGCGAAAACTTATCAATAATATTAAGAAAAGATTTGACATTTAATTATGATATAAAATATTGGAGAAATTCTCGCTAAATGTTGTTTTCTTCTATATATCCACACTTTCACAAAACTATTCTCTTAACATTTTCGTCATCGTGATAATACTAATATAAATAATTTTTTTTTAATTATTAGCTATTTTGATTCAAATATCATAAAGATCGTTTATAAAGTCATTTTTCAAGTAAGGCAATTGTTTTAGAGCTTGCATATGATATAGTTTTTGAAGCCTTCTTATGTATGTATTTATAGGAATTTAACTTCAAAATAAAAGATTTTAGATGAAAAAAAATGAATAAAACTATGCTAGGAAGTAACGTGATGCGATGATAATGATTATTTTTGCCGTGTTCCACCTTACCATGAAACATTTGTAACCATAGGTGTATAAGAATTGCTCAAAAGTGGTTTTCATACAGATGCATCTAAGTTGCTTATTTTTGTACTAAATCCCTTAATTGATAAAATGAATAACTATAAAAATTAAAGTTACAATAATAATGAGTATGAAATATAATTTAAAATTATCAACAACAAGTATCAATAAAAACTAAAGATAATGATTTAACGAAAAATAACGATGAACTAATTATAAATAATTAATACAATCACACGGAACCACACACACACGCCGCAGCAAACTGATTAGTAGGTACCTCTTAATGGCTAACGAGCTGTCCCGTATGGTGACGAGACTCAAAGCATCCAATTGCTACCTTTTCTTCACTGACATGTCTCATGCCTTCTCAGATCTGCAGTATACCAGAGGTTGGTGTGGGGGGCTTATGTGTGGGATGATTGGGTGGTGTAGGGTAGGCGCTGGTTGATTTCTTATATGTGGTGAAGTAATTTAGTGTTTTTTGAAAGAAAGAGCTAGTTGATAAGTGTTTTGTGTAGAAGGTAGAATGGTTTGTTGTTAATAGATTGGTGGTTAATTAGTGTTTTGTATAGGAGGTAGGCTGGCTGATGTATTTATAGACAAGGGCTGGTCGGTGGTTTTTGGCAGAAATAGTTAGGTGTAGCTTTGACAGTAAGTTGATAAGGATTTTTATCAGAATGGCCTATTTGGTTTTTCTGTGTTGGATCATGTTTTACACTTTCTGGTGATTTTTGGGTATTCTATAGTCAATTTTTTTCTGGTTTTAAGAGGTTGGAAGTTTCTAGATGATATTTTGAATGTTTATTGTTTCTGTCATAAGTTTCGTATATACAACACACTGACGCAAACCCATAGAGAAACTCAAAGAGATGACAGAAGCCGTGTTGATCGAGGATGAGGATACAAACGATGACGATGGAAATAATACACATATCGACAGCAATGTCACTGGTAGAGAACCCAGTATTAAGGCAAGCCAGCTTCAAGCCATCACCACCCAACCCACTAAAACAACTGACACCATTAATAATAATGCTAGTTGCTTCTTTGACGATTCTAAATGGGAAACTATCACTAACGAACTTCAAAATGAGCAATCCACTCTCAACCAATGTAATGATTATAAACAAACCAAAAATGTTTTCTCTGATCCTAATAAGCCATTCGATAGTGGTGTTCGAAAGCCTGTGGTGCATCAAAAAGTGGTCAAGAATTTGGATGAGTCATTGCCTTCGTTCATTCGCGTATCAAACACCTGCGATGTTGATTCAACGATGAAACAAGACTCAACTTTACCCACAAAAGATGATGCTGGTGCTTCAGATGGCGTGGCGACAGAATCAACAAAGAGTACTAGCCATAATAAGAAACTGTCGAAGAAGTTGAAGGAGGTTGAGAAGACTATAAACGAAGTGAGAGATATCCTGCAAGCTCTCAACAAGCTGGTATCTCAAGGAGTTTTAGATATTTTTGTTGTTATATCATTTTCAAGATGTATCATCATTTTCCTTTATTACAAGCCTCACTACAAGCAGACTAAAATTAAGATTAAGTTGTTTTCCAATGATTTATATATGATGATGATTATATTTATCAATTTTTCAATTAGTTTATTAACTTAATAGATGGAAAAGTTGATCAAATATGCTGTTAAAATTGCGGGTTATATATATTATCAGCTTAATTAATATTTAATTGATTATCTGATAGGTTAATAAATTGCTTTTCATACTGATTTATTCATAAATTGATCGATTTATCAGTAAATAAAATAAATGTTAAATTAATGGATTGGTCAAAAGTTGGAATGCAGTGAGGCACCGATGGCTGGCGCAAACCACCCAGTCACTGAAGTACCTGTGAAGGAAACTCCACTGGACTGTGTCAATTTTAACCTGTCCCGATGGTTGGAGGAGGAAGCTGGCAAGAAGATGGGTGAGTGTTTGGGTGGCAGTGTGCTGTGGACCTGATGATGATAATAGTAATAATAATAATATTAATAGAGATCAGAATAATAATGTAAATTTTAATATAAATAATTTTAAAAAGTCATAAGTTATTTTTGCCATTGGTTTCAAAACTTTTTAGTTTGTCTGTCAGCTTTTTAGAAACACTTACTCTAAAGCGTTTACAAGTTATGCCAATAATCATTTTCCAATGAAGCATTCCATTCATCATTATCCAATTTAACTGCACTCTCAAGCGTTGGAAGACTTTGATCCCAGTTGGTACAAGTGGACTAGGAAGCAGGACAGTTATGAGGTAGTTAACAATTGAAATCACCCTTACTATAAGCACTGATGTCATTTTCTCCATTTTTGTTCACCTCTTTGTCCACCATCACATCATCATCAATCCCATACAGCCCCGTTTGAAGACATCATTGAAGGCGAAAAACAAAAGGCATCTGCGCACCTTCAACGACCTGTGTGGAGTCGATGGTATTGATGGACTCCATGCCTTGTTTAAGGTGGGCTCTCATGTAGCTTAGGGGTCAGGCCTATGTCGGCCCATTCTAACTTTACAGGTGTGTTCTTAGGTAATTGAGTGCAATGGGTTGTAGGTTTAAGGTTACGTAGTTGCAAATCAAAATCTCCCGTTCCCGTTCTTGGGCAGTTTTTTTTGCTGTTGTCAATTGACATCATCCGCCAAGCCAAATTACAACAACACCAAAATATCAATCTGTCAATACTTGCCACTGAAGTCTACTGCTCCAAAGATTATAAAAGAAAAGCAGCCTTAAATTATAGGCACTTATTTCGAGTTAGTTTAACGTTTCGATGACAATATGACAATAATAATTTACAAACTTTATTGTTGCATATTTTTTATAATGTGTCTCAAAATCATCATTATGATGGGGATAATAGTAATATGAAGTAAAAAATTGTACTCAGTATTTGAAACGAAGCGAGTTGACATTGTGTCTTGAAGCTAACGACATCCAAGATATTGGTATGATGGATCGATATAATAATATACATATTTATTATTATTATTATTATCATTATTCTTATTTATCTCAGACCCCCCTGAAGGACTTTTGACCATAGGCAGAACAGTATTCCTAAACTTCCTTGCCAACTTCTCCAGCCTGTTTGTGCAGTCATTCATTTATTTATTCTTCGCTAATTCTACCTAGCTAGATATCTGATACGATTTTTGATGTTGTTGTTTTCATTATTGTTTTTGTTGTTGTTATTGTTGTTATTGTTTTTATTGTTGTTATTTTTTTTATTGTTGTTATTATTGTTCCATACCCCATAGCGCTTGAGAATCATCCTCCGAAAAGCGATTAACGACTAAGTTAAGGACTGAAACTTTGTAGTTTGAAATTAAAATTTTTTGTTCTTTTTAGCTAATACTAAATTTTTTTATGCTCACTCACCTATATAAGCTACTATATTATTAAAAACACAGGCAGCTATAAACCACTGTATACTCAACAATAATACTGTTTATATCCACACAAAAATGCAGGCAGGTTGAGAAGAAAGTCGCTCAGATGCAGCAATCTATCTACTCCCCCATCAGTCATCAGCCTACAAGATGGGTCTCTGTGCGTATGTTGATCAAAGCTTTGTATGATTGTTAATCTATCATTGACGTCTAACTTTATGGTTATGAAGTTCACGCTATAAGACAAAAGACGTTGAAAGAATAATAATAATAATAATAATAAAGCATAATGATGCTAAAAATTGATGATGTGATGGAGGGGATGATTGTGATTATATGATGACGTTTACCGTTTGTTATTCATGCAAAATTGTTATAGCTTGTTATAGTATCAATAATCTAGGATGACTGCTATTAACCCCAGCTACTGGAACATGTACAGAAGTATAATCCAATTTGATTAAGATTGTATCAAATCAAATCAATTACGAGTATGATTATAGTGGCATTAACTTCAGGAGTGTCTAGACCACTGAGTATTATGAACTTTGAATGCAATGTAATGTAATGTAAGTTTTTTTGAATGTGACAATTTAAAAAAAACTATGCAAGTATAACTAAATAAACAAAACAGTTAACTAAGATTATATGGAAAAAAGATCTGGTGTTTGCAACAAAAGCAACCATAATAATACTTATATAAATGACATTTAGAAAACTAAGTTGATTTTATGAATGTATAAAAATAATTAAATCTGTGATAATAAACAAAAAATATATAGATGAAACTTCAAATAAAATATTTTGAGCAATCAAATGTTAATTTTAGACAAAATTTGAATAACTTCATTGTCTTCATCTTTTTTCTTCAATGGGACTTCCACATCATCACAATTGGAACCAGAAATTGCTTATCCTTTTCTTTATTGTTACATTCTTTGATATTAATTAAATGATGATAATATTTTTCTTATCTTTTATAGAATTTTCATCAAAGTAATACCAGTCTTTATTACCCCCAAAAAACCATGAAGTGTTTGTCTTTGTAATTTTTGTTGTTGCATAAGATGAAATCGTTGATGTTCACAATTTATCTTCTTTTTATGTAAAGCAAAAAATCCGAAATTGTCCCAAAAGAAGTAGTTCTTGTATGTTATTGTACCAAGTTATCGAATTTTGAAATAAAATTGCGAAATTATATCTAATTGTATCTAAGCTGTTTACTATCATTATTATCCTCATTAATTCATAGTCCCTCTCACCGCCGCTTGTTATTACTACAATTTTCATCGTCACAATTTTTATTTACCATCAATAATTAATCGTTGTAAAAATATATAATCTTTAGTTATATTGATTCCTATCCACCGTCGCTAACGAGTGATGCCGTGGCAAGGGTCTCACGAGGATATCAACCAACTTTTTGAAAAATAAAAAAAAATAACTTTTAAAAAAATTTTAAAGTGTTACTTTTGATGTAAAAAAATTTATAAAAAAATGGATTTAGGCATATTTTACATACTAGCCATCATAACCGCCTGCTTCAGAACGAGACACTCATCAGCTTCCATACCTGCCCATCACCAACCTTCTCATCTTTCAATAATGAGGAAGACGACGAAGACTGCTATTATAATAGTAGTGATGATGATGATGTCATCACAGCCATCGATACCACCATTAGTCATGATAATGATTCTAGAAATATTAACGATGGCGATGATAATAATAGAAATATTCTTAATAATAATAATGAAGATGATAAATATATTAATAATGTAAATAATAATAATATAAGCAATAATAATAATATAAATAATGATAATAAGGACAGAATAAAAACAAGCATACACGATATGAATAATGACGTCAAACCAAAGGATTGTGAAGTGACGTCAGATGACGTCTTTGTTGGTAATAACAATAAGAAAAATAATAATAATACAAAGAATAATAAAAATATTTATAATTCAATTGAAAACGATAATAATGAAGCCAAAAGACCACAATCACTGTCTATCGATGGACGTAATAAAAACAACAATAGAAATAATAAAAGCCATAATAATAATAATAAAGTCAGCCTTAGTACCTCAGACAAAAGTTATGCAAACAGTGCATCTAGGGCGTCAATAGTCAGTATAGCAGACCATTTAACCAACTTGAACAACATCAAAGGCATAGGTTGGTCTTTGTTGTGAGGCTTAGATGCGTTTGTTTTAAGTTACGGTGCTATGTACCAAAATAGCGACTTTTTTTATCATATTGTTTATTATAAAGATACTTCTGTCACGACTAACAATCGTGAATTGGTGTAAAAAGGATTCATTAATTAGATGTGCTTGTAAATAATGCCTCACAAATCATTCCATCACAGGTTACGGTATTTGGCAGGTTTTTAAACTGTATCCTGAAATAGCGGTCCATTTTTCATTCTCTCTTTTAATTGGTCGGCCTTTAATAATATACACAACTTCACCCAATCATGAAATAGCAATAAAAAAGCTAGTGACCGCACTGTGGATGTTCGTACCGGGGTACTACAAGTGGGTAGTTTGCTGTTGTATGTGCTTCTCCATGATAATTTTGATATTGTGAGTTAGGCTTACGAAAAGCTTCGTGATTTAGCTGAATAAATAATTTGTGTTTGTTTGCTAATTTCATGATACTTCATTGTTCAGTTCAGTCTCCTTTATCATTATATCACCGTCTTCATTATATTATACTTCATCGTGAGAAAAAGCAAGTCATCACATCTTTGTCATCAACACCACCATCGTCATTATTGTTGCCATCATCACTTCCACCATCATAACCACCACCACACCCATTAAATATTATATAAACCACCATCAGCGTCACCCGATGGTGTCAATCTCCCTTGCACCTCAGGCAACTGGAGAACCTCAAACTGATGGGCTTATGCAGGTAGTGCTGATTTTATAATCAAAACGAATAATCTAATAAATTTTCAATTGAGATTGAGCCATAAGCATGCATGTAGTAGCAAATTAAGAAACCGACTGATTGCCGAAAGGTCTATATGTGGGACTTGATGATTGGCTTACATAACGGCTCTATCATGCATATAATTATGGAACTATGAGATGAAAGACATTTGTAAATGATTAAACATGGAGATGAAATTTTCCACAGGCAAGAGAAGAAGTCATTCGAAAGCATGATTCCCAACGACCTTCAGGTGAAGCATTGTTTGTAGGGGGGTTTGAGCCACATTGTACCCATAATTATTCAAATGAAAACACTTTTAAGAGTACAAATTTGTACCTCCACTTGATAATGTAAGCTTCGTGGAATAAAATAAACTCCTAAAAGTGTTTTCGTTTGAATAATTACGTTTGGCTCGAAGGATTAAAATGTACCCATAAGTGTTGGATGCATTGGTTTATTAGTTGGTTACTCCATGGAGAATTAACCTGTAACTTTTTCAAATACTGTTTCTTAAAAAATTGAAATAAGATTTTTAATTATTTTTTTAATAAGAAAATTTGAAAAAAGTGAACAAAAATCTGGACGTTTATGGGCTAATAAGTCTCTTTATATTCAAATTAATCAAAGCCCAACCAATTTTTAATAAGATTTTGTGTTATCTGTCAAATAAATATTTTATTGACTAACTAAAATTCAATCAATCAATATCTCAAGATCTATTATCATCATCATCGTCATCGTTTTGCGTCCGTTTATAAGCTAGCAATCAATTCAGTGATGAAAACCACAGGAGTACATGACAGTATTCAACTTTGAGAAGAGGACACTAAGCGGACCCAGATACAAGGTAACAACATTGGGTAGCTTAGATTTGGATCTTTTCTGTCTAATTAATTTTGTTACTACTAATACTGTTAATAATAATAATTATTATTATTTATAATAAGCGTTATTAGGATTTCAAAAATAGATTTTTTCATATATAATAAAATTATAATTTTAATGAGTTTTCAACATCTTAAGTTTATTTTGTTTGTCGTTGTCGTCATCATCATCTCAATAAAACATTCCCAGGATGGCATATTATTGCAAGCAATACAAAAGATCCCTTCATTCCATTCTGATGTTTCATACGCTGCTTATCTACATAGGTAGATAAATAGATAGATAGAATCAATTGCATAAAGATTGATCATACATCTTATTACAGTGTTTTGTTCAACTTGGTGAACAAGGCCTTCATTTATTTTCACGCTTGTCCCATGTCATCTTCTTTCTCATCATCTTCTTCCTCATCTTGGTTGTCAAGAAAGAAATGCTCAGAGAAATCCGAATCATTTTTGAAAGACCACCTTCTTCTCACTTCTGACGATGCTGCCATTGTCAAGGTCATTTGTGCTCCTATGCCGTTGTCACTTTCATTATATTGTGCTCTAGAGACTTTGGCGCTGTTTTAATTAGACTTCGTTTAATTGTATTAATCTCAGCATTTTTGAAGTTTAATATGTGTTTTTTGGGTGCAGCAATATATAAAGTATTCAGATTGTAATTCGTTTTGAAACTTCTTCACAGTATTTATCGCAGATTGTCTGCAAGCAAATCCTGAATTTACCTCTTAAAACAAGTTGGTAATTGTATGAGTTTTCAAAGTTTAAGTTTATGGGAGATCGTTATAACATCAAACTATTGATTGTAACGGTCTCCACGTTAAAATTTTTTTTTTGCAATAGAGATTCATTACTTTTATAAAATTACTAATTCTAATTATAACATATTTTGAGCAAGTTATGGTTTACTTCTTTTGAATTCTTTCAAAAAGATTCTCTTGGGCATCGAAAGTTAAATTTATCCAAATTAGCGCCTAGAGTTAGACTGCTTTCCTGTTATAAGCTGGATAACAGTAGACTCCGGTAACAGGTATCAACAAACAGATATTCTGGTATCGTTGTCATTTGGCTTGGCGGATGATCATTCTTTTGACAATGGTGAAGCAAACTGTCCAAAAGTTGGAACGACAGATTTAGAATTCGATAGCTTGGTGTTGGATGTTAACTCGGCTGGCAGTTTATAAAAATTTTTGCAAATGAAATGTCTTTTTACTTTTGATGCAGTATCGATATAGTATGCCGTCAACCCTAGTAATTGAGACATGTAAAACAGTATGGTTAATAAGACTTGAATTTTAAGTTTAGCTTATTGGTAAATTGAATGATTGAAATTATTGTTGAATTCAATTATAATAATCAAATTTCTTTCTAGGACAACTTTGCAAACTAAACACCCACACGACCATCAAAGGAGCTTTTTAGTATCATGTTTTAAAATTCTTCAGCGTTTTCAATTAATTTTTCAATTTCTCTCAGTTAAATTATCATAAGAACCGATTTTTACTCATTTCAAGATCCTTTGATAAAAGTTTTTGGGCATTTTACTAATAAACAAATTTTAAAAAATTTTTCGTCTATGTATTTCAATTCATTCAACAAAATGAGAAATTCCTTCAATAAGTTTGGCTTCTGGAAGTAATAAACGAGTATAATGATGTCCATTTATTTAGAGCTGAGAGGCAACAGAAGCCCTTTTTATAAATATGCTGCAACACCTAACTAAAAAGTTCTGGACTCGTTACGATATTAATCGTTGCATCAACAATTTTTTATCATTGACACGTAAGCTCACTCTAGGAGATTACACACAACACAAAGGAGTTAGAAGAGACGGAAACAGGCATAGAGGTAAGTATCACTAGCAAAAAATGACTGCAGAGAAGGAATTGAATGAGTCAAAAAAGCTGAAAGGCATGAGAAGATGAAAAAGGAATGCAAGACAGCCTTCAAAACAATGGCGTCAATGTATTTCTGTTTTAAATCTTTCTCTTTTTAAAAAACTTTCTTTTTAATTCTACAAAATCTTCACTATCATGAACAAAATCTCTCACTCTAATTCACCTTCCTATCTTTTCAACCTCATACTACCTAGACGTGCTGTCCTACAATCTTCTACTTGGTCTCAACTCTTCATTATCTCTTCCTCTCAGTCCTATGCTAAATCTGCTTTTTCTTTCTCTGGAACTCTCATAATCTCAAACTTTCTTTTTTATATTCTATTTTTCTTGAAATCCTCAAAACCTTTTTTTCAAGCAGTTCAGAGCAGAGCGTCTTTAAATGCTGCGCAAGAGACGCTATAAAAGTTATTTTACTTAGAGTTTTGTATCAGAGGCTACCATAAAGCTAAAAAGCATGAATGATTAGAAAAGTACTATAAAAAAGTTATGTTCACAGTGGAACAGACCTGCAACCTAACATGAATGTAATGCGGTATTTCATGTATTTAAATCATTTAGAAAAACTGAATAAAAATGGACTACAAACTGAATAATGATGATAATAATAACAATAATAATGCTTTTTTTCGAATATATCTTAAAATATTTAATGTATTTTTTTATGAGAATTAGGCGGTTTTACGTGTTTTTTTTCATTTTTACCTAATTATGATGCAGTCTTATATTTTGTGACGAAAAACATCAGATAAGTAAATTTTAATACATTTATTGAAACCCAAAAGCTATAATTTTCGATAAGTTTAGCCTTATCATAAAACTTAACAGTTATATTGTTTTTAAAGCAGATTTCAAGTCGTTTGATCACCATAAGAAATTGAATATTGATACTAACCAAAAATAAGTATAACAGTTCGGAAATACAAAAAATTTCAACATGAAAACTCCAGGACAACTTCCAAATTTTCAGACCTTCGTGAAAATATGAGCATAAACGCTCTCAAGAAGTTGAAACAAAAAGTGATTCAATTGGCTAGCAATCAGGTGTTTTGAGCACTATTCAAAAAATTGCCCAATCAGTTTTGAGGGCTGGTTAGCGTGTTTTGATACCATACGATGTAGAACGATTGACTATCTTGTTTTATCTTGCAGAAATGTAAACTATCTATATTTTAGTTCACATTGCATTGAAAATGAATCAATATTTAGTATAAAAATAATTTACTCCATCTTTTATGCCTTTCATCTTATAAAAATTATAATTCTCCAAATTCCGCAAGGTTCTAGTCAAGAGATAAAACGGAAGAGCCATTTTCTGGTTGATTTACTTGTTATAACAAATCGTCCTGATCTTGTAGAAAGAAATATCAAACACCAGCAAAAATTTTGGCTTTTGTATCAGAATGATAAACAAACACAAGAGAAATTAGCCGAGGTAAGCATACTCATAATTTTTTCTTTTTTATATTGTGATTGTTTCAAAAATGTGAATAAGAAAAACATGTTATCATAAAAACTTAGGCGTTAGCACAAGATCCGCTTCATTGAAATACTTGTTAACTTATCGAAGCAACTTTTCTCGTTTTTGCACGATTATGATCATACCGCGTTTGACACATCGCAACTTGGTATGTTGCTTTCTATAGAAGTTCTCATTTAACTTCTATTCATTTCAAGTTTAGTATCTTATGATTATTTTATTTTATTTTAGGTTCAGTTTGTATTTACTTATTGTAACTATTTTTTCAAGTATAGAGTGTCATTATTTGAAACTCATTTTATATAACTTAATTTGTAGAGTTTTTAATTCGTTTCGATAATTCACTTTTAAAAACTTTCCGGAACAACCTGCAGTCATTTAAACCCTCCATTAGCAGAATATTTTCTAATTTAACTTAAAAATGCTTTAAATAAAAATTTTTTTGCACATAATTAATTTTCAGTATAAATTCAGATGAATTGACTCTTGTTACATTTTAACTCTGTACATGTTAACTGTTTTCATATTTTTAAAAAAATAATCGAAAATTTTCTTCAAAATTTGAAACAGCACGACGAAATTAAGGATTTGTTTTGAAGATGAAAAATGAAAACATAGGTAATAATTCTTGGAACAGAAAACCATTCAAATGTTAAGCACTATTTGATTACATTTATAGCTTGCAGATATAGAACAGTCAAAAGTTTATTGGAAGTTGTGGCAAAAAAAGCAAGTTTGTCATATCAGCAGATTCATCAAAAATCCTAGCATTGAACGATATTATTAAGAATCTTCAGAATACCAAAAACCATTTGAAAAAACAAAATGTTGATTATGCTGAATCTTCAAATTTCAAAAGTTGGTTTGAACTTTTTCAAAATTTTATTGGCATGAAGTCTTGATCAAGATGTTATTGGTTTATAATGAATGCTTCAACAACCCAACTTAGAAGATGAAGTCATTTTTAAACAAATTTGGAGCACTTTCTTTAACCAATTTAACATTTTCATTTTGGAAACAAGTTTGGAGGTCAAGAATGAACAATAAGTCATGTGATGATGTGTTATAGGATGCATTTGAAACTGTTTGAATGTTACCACCAGTTTTGTTGAGTCAATATGTATATGTAACTAAAAATGAACTGTGAAATGGAGTGATTACAAAAACTCGAAACTTTCTGAAGTCTGTAATCGTTAAGAAAATTTTTATATGAAATTGACTAGTTTAATCATTTTAAAAGTCGTTTTTCGTTTATTTCTGTGAAAAAGAAATTTTAAGAAAAATTCATTTAAAACTGAAATTTCTGATAAGTTCTAATTATTTGTGGTTCAGGTCACAGCTTATCCTATTCAAACTCAAAGAATATTTCCAGAAAAATAAAGCGAATAAGAAGACTTTGAGAATAACTTTCTAACAGTGAGTTCATATTTTTTTAGACAAAGTTTTCATTTCTACCTTATCGAGCTTCCAATTTCTATTTCATTTATGTAAAAACTTATTCACCTTTGATATAATAGCTATAAAAATTATTCATTAAAGTACTTATTGAATTATTTAAAAGATGTAAAATGTCATTAGAAAGGAAGGTGATTGTTTTTGAAGGAGGGTGTATGATACTGGAGACTTGAAATCAGTCATGACAAAGGATGAAATAAATGAACTGCGAACATAAAGGTTGTTCTTCACTTATTTGCATGTTTTTGATTGAACAATAAACAATTTATTTGTAGGAAACACATTCATAACACTTAATATTTGACTTTATCTTGAGTTCTTATTGCAAACTTTTCAGACGTTTCAGTGTATCTCAAGTCTGGTCATATTTCTTAATAGAAAGTTTAAAGTTTGAATAAATTTAGTCTTGGTATTCCATTGGAGGTTAGTTATCAAATCTTGTTATTATTATTATTGTATTCTACATAAAAAAACGATTTAATTATAAATCAATAATATTATATGCAAGTATTTAAATGATATTTCATTCAATAAGCAGCATCCTTAACAAGCAAAAGCTGCAAAGAATGACCAGGAAACAAACTGCTATTATGCCCATCTCTACCACCAGCTCAGTCTTGCGCTGGTTGTGTGGTGTGATAATGCACGCTAAAACATCTTTTGGGCCACAAAAGGCTAATACTAAGTTCGATTTTAATGAAAAATGATTTGTACTCACTGTTATATAGTTGTATATTTAATGTTTTTTATGTATTTTTTTTAAATATGTTTTCACACGTCAAAATGAAAAATCTTTCAAGATAGATTTGTTTTCGAAAAAGATTATAATTTTTCTTAAGTTAGACTCTATCGGAAAACATCAGTTATTATGAAAGCATTAGAAAGCTTATTGTTCTTATATAGTGTGTTCGAGCTAACCACAAGAACATACATTATTTTGTTTATTTTAGTTCCATTTTTCAGATTCCATCGAAGACATCTTTCTACCTTGTGGAGATTCCTTTGCATTATTAGATTTCTGTTCATCAAATGATGTTTTTTAGCAGCATAGATGGCAAATCCTCTATTTGTCCATAAAAAATCTATGATGTCAGCAATTTCGATCGAATCGACCAATAAAAGGTTAATTTACATTGTTTACTTATATTTCATTCCATAATATGAAAAGTTGGAAAATTATTATTAACATTCGAAACGATTACAAATACAGTTATCTAAGATGCTCGAAATGATCTTGCCCCACATGCAGCATCACCACAACATACACTCCACCATAGCCAATGTATTCCCCTTGCTCGCCAAAGTAACTAGTCAATGCCTCTGCACCAAACATTACTCAACAATGGTATAATCAATTTATTCAAGTTTATATATATCTATTGAAATTACTTCAAAATCCTTCAAAACTCATTTCAAGATCAAAGAATTTTCCTACTCTCAAAGTCTTTGTTACCGTGCACATACACTCCGCAATCACTTTCAACCTCCTTTCATTAGTCTCTGTGAACAAATCAAAACTTTGCTGGTTCCAATCCTGTTTTCCTAGAATAAATTTGGTACGGAAATTAACAACACGCCAAATGAAAGAAGTAGAGTAGCTGGTATTACTCTCTCTAAAAAAAATGACGTTGACGCAAAAAAATGTGTTGGATGATGGTTTCTTTAATAAGGAGGTCCGGGAGCAACAACAGAAAGTCTGTGTGAAACAACAGGAGGTCTGGGGCAAAGAAGAAGTCCGGTGACAACAACAGTACCTTCCAAAGACAACAACAGGAGGTCTGGGGGCAACAAGAGGAGGTCTGGGGGCAACAAGAGGAGGTCTGGGGGCAACAAGAGGAGGTATGGGGGTAACAAGAGGTCCGGGTGCTTGTTGTTGAGTGGCAACGTGGTGTATTCAGGGATTCTTTTTGGGGCAATTTGAATCTTGTCAAGGTTTTTGTCTATATATAAAAACTTTTTTGAACAAGCGATATAGGTTGTTTCACTTGTCATCAAGTTTCCAGTTTTTGTCGAGACAAGTTTGTCATGCACCTTCATTCTGTGAATGTGAACATTTCCATTCAGTTTGGAGCATTCATGTTGTAGATGGCAGAGTATTTGAGATAATCGTTTTAAATATTTGCAGGCACCAGTCTTGAAGGTGTCTTGGAGTGACAGCCTTTCAAGAATTTTATTCTATTATTTGGTTATATGTGTTCACTTATTGAACGTTTGATAGGAGTGACTTTCAAAAAAAAAGAATGGAAAAAAGGAAGAAAAAAGAATGGAAAAGAGAAACAAGGAAGCAGAAGTGCAAAAGAAGGAGGAGCTTGAGCATTTGCAACTTACATGAACCTGCTCAAGTGGAAAGAAGGAAGAAGCATGAATAAATAAAAGTCAATTTGTAAAGCGCCAAGGTAAGCAATCATGAGATTAAAAATAATGGTAATGACTAAAATGAGCATCATCAATAGATGTTTGAAAATAACTATGAAGTATGCCTATAATGGTATGAAGAAGATTTGATAGATTAGATATGTAAGTTTGAAGTGGTAAAATTGAAGCGGCTTAAATATTGCCAGAATGAAAAGCAGTTTCCAATAAATGGGCTTTCAAGTTTTTTAAGAATAGAAAGATTATTGCATTTTCTTTGATGTTGCGGCAGTGAATTACAGACCTTGGGTGATGAGGGTCGAAAGGCATGACAGGAAATCTTGTTATTTGTGGGTTAATTTGTTAGGAGAAGTGCTCTTAGAGCAGAGTTCTTTGTTGGTTTTTAGTTTTAGAAAGAAAAGAAACTAGGATGAAGAGAATAGCTTAAAATAGCTGAAAGTTAGTAGAGCACTTTTTAAAAATATGCGTTGCTCGACTGGAAGCCAGTGGAGACGTTGGAGATTATTCTTGGAAGAGCTATCAAGATAGTGGTTTCTTACATTGCAGTTGAGTTATAGTGTGGTTTTTTTATTTAAAATTTTTTGCAGTTTTGAGCCGAAGGTTTGCCACTTCGTAGAGAGCCGAGTCGCAGTAATCAATGCCATTGAGTACTAAGCGTTGAACCAGGTTGCTGGCCATTTCATTTCACGTGCAAGTTTTCGTAAAGTTGATGTGATTTTTAAAGATGAGCTTAGAAACAAAAAATACACCAGAGGTTTTCAAAGAACTATTGAAGGAGATGTTATAGGTACTGTTCAAATTTTCGACAGCTCTGAGTTGTTTAGGTGTGCCGAATTTTGTGACTTCAGTTTTACACGTGTTAAGTTGCATATGATTGAGACAAAAACATTGTCGTCAGCATGTTGCTGATAATGAAGGTTTGAGTTTGGACGAGGCTACCAACAAGAGAAATATAGAGAGGCAAGAAAACACCGAGGCTCCTAAATCTTTCTGAAGGTAAAAGGAATGTATCCAATATTCTAATCTGTTTGGTTGATAACTTATTCACATAATAGTTCTATTTCGGATCTATATAGCTTAAAACTATTGGATTCAATCCAGGCTGCCATCTCATCGGCTCATTCAAACAATCTGTTCTGAAATTGCTCAGTTTCACCAAGGACACAGCTAAAATATAATTGAGTGTCACCCGCATAGCGGAAAAAAACTCAAGCCGTGTTTTAGTGCAACCGTTTCTAGATCACTAGAATACAGATTGAATAAAAGCGGGCCGATTACAGAACCTTGTGGCACAACAGTATGGAAATAAAATAAATTAGTTCTAACGCTATTATTAGTAATACAAAAACACCTCTTATTTGAATAGCCCTTATACTATTCTTAGCCTGAACCCTTGAAATAAAATTTTGTAAATATACCATTTATTAGAATATGATTGACTAGGTCGAAGGCTGAGATAAGATCCAACGTTATCGAAAAACTTCATCAGCTGCTTTCAAGATATCCATGTAGATTTTTGTTTTAGCAGTTTCTGTTGAATGAAAAGGACGATGAGCAGTATAAAATCTTTTGAACAAATCTTTTTCAATCGAAAAGTTACGTGTTCTTTGTGAAACCAGCCATTCCAGAATTTTGATGAAACAAGGACATTTGAAATTGGTCTACAAACAGATGGATAATATTTTTTCAGATTAGGTTTTTTCAATATTGGAGTCGCACAGGCTGTCTTCAAATTTTGAGAAATAGTTTCTGATTTGAAAGGAATTAAAGATACCAAATAAAAAGATGCTAGAAATTTTGCTATTCGTTTCAACAGTCAATTTGGGATTGGATCTAAAGCACATTTTATTTGGCAAATTGTTGATCATCTTCACTAATTCCTTTCCAACCACCTCAAGAAGTTATCTAATTCTGAAATCCTGGATAAAACCTCAATTTGAATTAAACCAAAACTTACGATTTTGCCAAATTCAACATCCAAAGATTTTTGAAGCTAACAATTTCTATGCCTTCACCTTGAAAGGCTTTAACCTTACCAGCAACTTCATTTATATAATTCCAAGTTGTCATTGACTTGTTTTAAGATTCAAAAAGTTTGAAATCCCAAAACTCCTTATTCTACCATGATTAGTTTTTATAGACTTCACAGACTCAAGATTTTTGGAGAAGGAGAAGGAAGCAAGCTTGAGCAATCTCGTTTTTTCTAGACAAGCTTAGGTGGAAAGGTGCAAAGACAAAGGAAGAACTGATAAAAAGGAAGGGCTGAAAGAACAAGTAAGGTTGGAGAAACTCTTTCTCTGTATGTCACTTCGTTCAAATGTTTATAATTGAATACATAAATTTTTTAATAATATTTTAGTTTTTGGGGATGCGCATTAGATTTTAAGTTTTTAAAAAGTTAATACAGGTTAGTTTTTGAAACGATGCATCTTTAAGACTTCTCTTCAAAATTGCTGTCTTTGCAAACTCAGTTTAAAGCGAATATCTCAACAAATACTTCTCCATGCCAACATCAATGCTGCAAAATTACATGTGAGTGCTTACATTCAGATAGTGAAGGTGTAAGATGATTATTTGTTTCGACAAAAAACTCTGAAGCTTGGTACTGAGTGAAGCAGTTAATATTGTTTGGGAAGGAGGGTTTTTATAGAATGGATCTCTGGATCCTCACTAACATTTGACAGCAGGTCCGGACCCCGTCTTTCTCAACTTCCTCCACCCACTCTCACCACCTCCTTCACCAACTCCCACACCTCCCCAAGCCACTGCTATCACCTCCTCCACCCACTCTTCCACCCCCTCCTCCACCCACTTCCATATTTTCTCCACCAACTCCCCCACTTTCTTAATCCACTCCTCAACCTTCACCACCCACTCCCATACCTTTTTCACTCACTCTCCCACCACATCTTCCATCTCCCACAATAGCTTCTCTCTTATCTCTCACTTTTCACAATACCTCCCACACCACCTTTCCTACATCCCTCACTACAATCGGTCTTTGAATCCATCTCATTATTTTGGTATGGAGTGCAGAAATAACAGCTGAAATTCTTTTAGTATATTTTATCATTATTGCTCACACTCGGTAGATCAAGTGTTTGCGAGTGGTTCAACTCACTTCTCGGTCCACTTCATTTCGGGAAACATCTCTCCGAATACTTAACTAAAGTATGGAGTTTTGCAAATCACTAATTAACAGTTATTCTAGCTAATTTTTTTTTCAACATGTGTTGATAATGCATCCATATTTCTAAATGTATTAGACCCATTATTTTCTCTTATCATTTTAGCTCACAGTCAGTAGATCAAGTGTTTGCGAGTGGTTCAACTCTCATCTCGGTCCACTTCATTTCGGAAAACATCTCTTCGAAAACTTAACTAAAGTATGGAGTTTTGCAAATCACTAATTAACAGTTATTCATTTGTTTTACATAAAACCTTATTTCAACGATTACTAGCTAACTTTTTTTTTTCAACATGTGTTGATAATGCATCAATATTTCTAAATTTATTAGACTTAGTATATTTTTCATTTTTGCTCACAATCAGTAGATCAAGTTTTTGTGAGTGGTTCAACTCTCATCTCGGTCCACTTCATTTCAGGAAACATCTCTTCGAATACTTAACTAGACTATGGAGCTTTGCAAATCACTAATTAACAGTTAGTTAATAATTTGTTGTATACAAAACCTTATTTCAACAATTTCTACCTAACTTTTTTTTTCAATTGCGTTGATAATGCATCAATATTTCTAAATGTATTAGACTTTTAGTATATTTTATCCTTATTGCTCACATTTTCAACTTTCAAATATTTGACGACTTTGCGTATTGAACTTTCATGAAAATTGTTTTACAATAGCCAGAAAAAACTTGAGCTGAAAAATAATGCAATAAAAGAAATACACAAAAAACGTAGACGTTCTTAACAAAATGGCAAACACAAGAAAAATACTGATTCAAACGCTGTTGGTTGAAATTAAGACAAAACTTGATATGTCAAAAGCCTTTGATACAGTTAGAAAAGTGCTTCTTTACCAGCTTGAAAAGATCTTGGAACCAGATGAAATATTTTTACTCTAATAAATTTAATAATAAATAGCGTTCTAATAAATAAAACAATGCTGCAAATCATTGTTGAGAAACATCTGTAAAAAATCTAGGCCAAGTAGGCCTAAAAGTAAGAAACAAAGCGAAAGAGTGGATTAAGCCAGACACGTGGAAGGTAGTCGATGCCAGACATATACTAAATCATTACTCTTGGTTTCCGTGTAGCCTTACGGACGTAAATGATAAGGATATTCTGAAGCTTCCCAGCTCTTTCTGAACTTAATAAAGATTTAATCTTCTACGTAACAACTTTTGGGCTAGAAGCCAAATAATTTTTTTACATTTGCTTGAGTTGCAATATGGGCCTAACTCAGATATTTCATTTCTTTGAGCAGCTAAGACGGAGATATCACCGCCTCCACTATTCGTGACAGCATCACCTAAAGATAGTTTTTCAAAGATATTTTCCATATTTTTTTCGAGACAAGATGCTTTTTTTTTGCACCGACTTGAACACTCATGGCAGACTCTTTGCCGTAGACTATCAAAAGACGTAAAGAAAGAAATTTTTACTAACGCTATGAGTTTGCTAAACAGCAGTTTTTCACTGCTAGTGCCAAACTTGGCCGCTTTAGGAGGTCCTTCTAGTTATAGCTCTGACGCGAACCTGTTGCTGATACCAACCACAAGAAGGTAAGGGTTGGAATTTAGAGGGTGTGTTGTGGTTGTCGAAATATAATTTTGACTAAAATATTTGTCTTTATTAATATAAGCAGAAGAATTCATTTAGCAGCGTGAAAGATCATCAACAAATCAAAATTATCTTGAATATTTCAAAATAAAACGCATCGGTATTTTGAGATGAAAAAAATGTTGATTAACATTATATGTTCAAAGAGATCATGCTCTGAGTCGAAACATTGTTGGAATTATAATTTATTGATTTAATTTATTTACAGGAACAGAAAAAGTTCGATAGATAGATAGATAGATAGATAGATAGATAGATAGATAGATAGATAGATAGATAGATAGATAGATAGATAGATAGATATTTGGATTGATAATTATTCTCTTGACAACCACTTCAGCATTTGGGGAGTATAATAACTGATAATGATGTCAGCCCCTGAAATCAAATATCATCACATTGTAACAAATTTCATGTTTATATCGAAATAAAGTTAAATTAAACATTATTATATATAAATTAAGACATAAAAATGGGCACTTAGGGAAAAAGATGGATTAACACCTTTAAGGCAAACAATATGACAAAATCTCCAAAAACTCTGAGATTCTTGAAACCATGCATCATAACTTGGGATTTTGGAAGTTAACCCGCAATCCTTCAAGTTTTTTTTTCAATTTCGATATCTCAAGTTTAGATATACATTTGTCTAGTGTTTTTGAAACGTACAGATCATTTTTCAGCTTGAAAAGCAGGTAGTAAAAGTTATCACATTTCTTAAGCCTACACCATCCAATATAATAATTGCTCATGAAACATTGCCCTCTGAAATGGTTGGTGAATTAGTAACGTTTTTGTTCTATCTGTTTAACCAAAGCTTTGGCTACTGGACTCAAAAAGTTTGTCAGTATTTGGTACATTTGGTGCTGAAAGTGCAAAACAATTCTATAAGAGACAGCTTTCAAGCTTCTCCAAAGATTTGCTTTTTATATCAAGGTTTGGTCACTGAAAGATTTGGTAAATAACAAAATTTTTTTTAAACATCCTTCTACTTGAACCCTTTATTGATGCTTAGTGAAAACAATATTAAGTCAACGTTCACTCAAAACTCAACTAATCTTTACCAACTCGTTCGTCTTATTTGCCCCCAAACATCGTTCCCCATCTCCTCTTTAACATTTTCTTCCACCCTAACTTATCTCTGACCTTTCTTATGTGTCCCTTCAACCCCATCACCATCAAACTCTCTCTCATCTTCTACCTCATTTTTTTCCCCCCCTAACCAGCTCTTCTCATTGATCCAAAAGTTTCCCATAGAATATTTTTGAGATCAAAAGCTCCATTCTTGGCACCATGCCAGATCATAGAATACTCTCCTGAAACCTGGTATATAGCTATGGGGTGGTTGCCATACTGTGGGTGTATATTATTTTTATTTATTGTATATTAATATTTTTCTTATTTTTATTTATTATTCATGAATTAAATTAAAGTATTGTCATCTATTAATTTCAATTTTTAATTTTTATTATTTTTCATAATTGATGTTTTTTATTATAAAATTTTTCTTCTAAATGTAATATTTAATGTTTATGGTTGTATATTTTGTTATGTTCATATAAATAATGAATACTTTACTCCAGAAGAAATAAAAAATCATGCGAGAAAAATACAAAACCACAATGGTTCTAGAATATAACTTCTAACCCTTATTCAATTTCTAGCATGATTTGCAAGCATGAGTTGTTTATATATCAACAAACTGATGGGAAACAATCACGAAACATCTGTTAAACTTGATAATGTAAGTTCAACTCACGAAAAGTGGTCTCATATGAGATAACCCACATAAAAGTTTCAATAATTAGTTTTTAATATTTATCCAACTTAATTTTTCAAACTAGGTAAATATTCTCAATACTAAATTATTTTGACTTGATAAAAATTAGTTCAAGGATAAAATTGAAAATTAAAACAAAGCATAGAAAACCTTATCCTTAATCTGCCTCACGATGTCCAAATAGGCCATGCCTGGTTTCACCATTAATATGTCCGCGCCCTCTTCCACGTCTCGTTCCTTGGTGGGTACAAAGGTAAATAAATGAAAATATAAGAAGATGAAGACATAAACAAACAGATAGTTTTACAAAACAATAAATTCAAAACAGGGAGATTTTTAGAAAAAACTAACAACAGCACGCATAGCAAGAGATTTGGAGGTGTGAGGAAGCTGATAGCAACTCCTATCGCCAAAAGATGGTGCTGATTTGGCTGCATCTCTGAGGGTGAATAAGTTAAAACAAGAATTGTAAAAAATATATTTTTCATATTAAACTGATTGCTTTCAATATGTCTTCCGAAAGAATAAAAAAATCCACATTCACCCGCCCTATTTTACATTTTTTTGCCAGATTTAGTCTTTAAACCATTTGACTTGGTACCAAGATAGTTAATGATATAGTTTAAACCATTTCAGTGCATTTTCACTTAACTTTTCATACTTTTTGTTTGAATAATTTTTTTAAAAACCTTAACCTATTAAAGAAATTGAAGTTTAAAAATGAAAGCAGGGTGCATTGTGCTAGGAAAAAAACTGCAAACACATACAAAAAGCTTCTTTATCTAACGGGGGCATTTGATTATTGCTCACATAAAAAATTTTCAGTGCTCAAATGACAATGCTGTTGTAACTATAACAAGCCATATGTCATTAAAAACAATGTTTTCATGTCACTTAAACAAAATTCTTTAATAAACTGTATAATAAAAAAATCGTGAAATCATTGAGAATATGAAAAATCAAACGAGAAAACATAATGAAACAAAACACTGTCATAAAGCATGCAGCACCGATCAGCCACTACTGAACGCACTCAAGGTACATTCTAAAAGCATCTAAAAACATTAACTTGGTAATGTAACTGATCTTACGTAAAACTCCTTACGACTTTAAAATAAACCATTAATGTAATTATGTAATATGAAACATCATTATCACTAATCGTCTGGGTAACGTCTTAAGTGCCTCAGTGGCTCCCTTATGTTAAATAAATGCACATTATAAAACTAGAATAGATTATATGAATAATGAAGATATTCATAAAATGATTTGCCATAAAAAAAATTGAAAAGTTTACCAATAAAAATAAAATTATATTAATTTTCCTAGGCCCCTGACGTCAAACTGCACCAAACTCAGCTCCTGAAATTCAAGACTGGTATTCTGCTATAACCTTTATAATATGAAACTACGGTAACAACTATAGAAAAACTGATAATTTGGTATAGTTTTCATTTGGCTTAGCTGATGATCATTCTTTTTTGACTAAGGCCAGATAAACTGTTTCAGTGTGTGTACGACGTATTTGTTTCATTAATTTCAAATTGGACGTAAGCTCGGACTATAAAGGTCTATAAAAGTTTTACTGAGAGAAATTTTATAGTTTATAAATTACGCTCTAAATAGTATCAATAATCTAGGGTGATTGCTGTAAAGTCCAGTTACTTGGACATAGACAGAAGTATAAACTAATACGGTTGCTTGGATGATTAGTGGCAATAAAGAATGAAACAATTAATAGTTTATAAGAAAACAATGAAATAATAATTATTATAGCAACCTGAAAGGTCCATAGAAAGAGGATGCAAACTTGGCACTGTAGCTCATCACGGCCACCTTTGTATTGAGAATATTTATTAATTTAAATTTATATAGTTCCCATCAGCAGACCATCTAGAAAAAACCTGGTGTGCCGATTGCAATGAATGAGTTTGGAAAAAAGCAAGGCGACTAATATGCCCTAGATGTGAATTTTTCTTTAATATTCAATGTAGGAGCCAGGCTGAAGTGTTCCTCCCAATGAAAGAATGGTAATGCACCCTTTGCTGAAAAAAAGAATTGAGAGTTGAAGACGATTTGTGATGCTCCAAGCTCAACATGAAATCAGCAAAAAACCAAACTGTCACAGTTCCGCATCATATATTAAATGCGGATGGCATTTTTAGAAAGCTCCCATTGTCATTTTTTTTTCATTATCATTTTATTTTAGGCAACATCTTTCCTTTTTCCAAGGGGTCACTGACTTCTTTCCATCACTTAACCCTCTCTCTCCATTTCACCCTGTCATAGGCATCTTCAAGATCTAATCCAAGCCCACGACAAAGGTTTTCCATCATACTTTTCCAAGCTAATCTTGGCCTTCCCCTTCCTCTACTGCCTTCCACCTCAAACCTCCACGCCTGCTTAACACAATCCTCATCATCTTTCTTTAGAACATGCCAGAGCCAGCTCAAACTCCCTTGCCTCACCTTTTCAACAATCGTACTAACCAACCCCAAACTAACCATCAACTCCTTTGTATTCACACCATCAGCTAGCTGCACACCACACATCATTTGAAGCATCTGTTTTTCTGTTCTTTTCAACATACTCTTTTCAACAAACCTTACCACCCAAGTTTCTGAGCCACATGTCATGACAGGCCTCACACACGTTCTATAAATTTTTCCTTTGATATTCCATGTGTGTCTTTTACCACATAACATAAAAAACATACTGCCTTCCAACCCAGCTCTACCCTGCGTGTAACAGCTAACTCACTTCCTCCTCCACCATCCATATTATCCCCTAGATGACACTTCTAGAAAAACTGGTTAAAAACCTGAAGGTAGATGTGATAACAGAAGAATCAATCCGTTTACTTCAATAAGATGAATCCCCTACAGTTGCCCATTCTAACACAATTCCACGTGACCAATTCAAATGGAAACAAGTAAAGGGGCATGGATAGAGACTGCTATAGACGCTGATGGAACGTTCCTCAATGACTCACCACAACTGACCAAGAAAGACCCATCTTCAGAGACTGTCGTCACCGGTGTGAATGGGCTTTTGTTAAATCTCTCATTGGACCATAAAAGAATTCTCATTACGACACATCTTCAAATTAATGAAAATTTTTAAAAAATTTAAAGCGGTAAGTTTGATACTGTAAACAAGAAGACGCTCATTTATTCAATATAATTGTGGATGAGATGCTTGCAAAAACTGAGTTGGTCCCTAACGCTTCTGCCACGTAAATTTATAACAGATTTTGCTCGGTCATCCTTAAAGCTGCAAAACTTTATATCGGATTGAAAGCAATTTGTATGTCTGGAGAAATTTGGATGACGAGTGAGATAAGAGAAAGAGAAGAAGCGTGATGGGCTGGAAAGCAATCTTGGTATCTACCAAGACAACTTTGAAGCCAAAGACGCAAAAATCTAAACACTGCTCTAAAAAAGAAAGTTAGATAAATGTAAGAACGTTATGCAAGCCAAAGGTACTAATAATATTTGGTCGGTATCAAGATCACTCACCAACACAAAAAGAGAAAAACAGAATCATAAGTGATCAAAACAAAAATTAAGTCTCAAACAAAAAGCGAAAATTGTTTTTATAGTATAACAAACACAAAGTATTCATTAAAACGAAGACACGAAGCTTCTCGTAAGACTAGCTTACATTATCAAGTTACAATGTTTATCACTTGAATCATGTAAGCTAGTCTTACTAAAAGCTTCGTGTCTTCGTTTTAATAAATAAATTGTGTTTTTTGACCTTACTAATTATTGCTATAAATTAGCAAGTGATGAGTCACCCGGAATGGAAGAGGAACAGGAGTTGAAGAAAATTATGAATAGCCGTTTGAGAAAGCAAACAAATGTATCTTATAGTTAAAGCGAAAATATAATATAAAAGAATATTAACATCTTTGAAAGTTCGAGGAAATTTTATTCTAACCAAAAACATTGCTCTAATTCGAAGATCTTCGTGGCTGACACGCCTCTACTAGCCTTAAAAACTTCAAAGGGTATTTCATTGAATTCTGGTTTTTTCTAACGCTAAGTTCAAACAATAGTCTGTGAGATTCTCGCTAATGTCGGTCGTTCATCTTGAATGGTTTGAAAAAATCTATTGCGTAACAAGCTGAAATGTTAATTCCACCGCTAAGATTAAATAATTTTAAGTAAGCAGGAAGCCGGCAGCTGCTTTTATCGATAACAGCAACAATAATAGCAAAAATACTACCTTATTGCTAAGGAGACCTCCTTTATATCCCTCCAAATATTTTTTTATCCTGCCCACTCTTCCATCCATCATGTCGGACGGTGCTATTACGTCACATCCTGTATAGTTAAAATGAAAATTCAAATTTAAGCTTTTAATTTTTTTATCATTAATGGGGCCTTTTAGCTCAATTAAAAGATCTTTTTTTATTTTTCTATTAGAGCCCTTTATAGGCACAAGTCGGCAAAAATATATTGGTAAAACATAGGATTCAGTGGGAAAGTACATGTGGCTACGTAAAGTGAATAAATAATAGATGACCTGTTAGTTTTTAATTGTGTGAATGATGTTGTGAGATGAAGTTGCTGCTACTGAAATGTCGTTCGAAACTTTTTCAGATAGTTTTAAAAACAAAAAAAAATCTAATTAGATTATACTGCAGTACATGTTCCAGTTGAGAGCAGTCAACAGGTATAATAAGGTATCAAATTATGTTTGTGTATAATTTTTGAAATTATATTTGAATGCGTGGCGCTATTAGTTTGAAACTTGTAAAGTTTGCTTCTCTACTAAAAACTCATAGGTCAAACCTACCAAAAAAAAATACGAAAATAGCTACCAAAAAGGGAAATTTATAAACGACCATTTCTCGAAAAACGTCACCACCGTGCCCCTTCTGTATACAACCTGGCTCGGCTCGCATACGAACATCAGAGCAAACTTTTCATTGATGACCAACTAATATTATCCGCTAACAGAAAGGTTATCACTGGTCATTGTTCGCAGCAAGGCTCAAAAAACTCGTTGTGGATTTGTAGCATGTACTATTATTTTATTGCAGCTCATTATTTATGCTGTTATCATTTTTTATATTTTGAAATTATGGAAAACATTTGATTGCGCTATACATACGACTAGAAGTCTGGATCAATTAGAAAGAGATATAGTAAAAGTTTTGCAGATTAAAGAGTATTAGAATGCAAAACTGATGGAGCCTGGCAAATAATTAAAAATTCATCAATAAAATCTCATATCTTTTCAATAAACCCAATTAGATTGTACTGCTGTACATGTCCCAGTAGCTAGGGTTGACAACAGTTGGCCTGACACTTATATAGAGTAATTTATAAAAGAAACTATTTATTTGAAGACAAATTTTTATAGACTGTCAGCCTAAGCTAACGTCCAACTTGAACTTATCAAATTCAGCATACGCCTTTCGCAGTTAAGCACGGGCAGTTTGCCTTGCCGATGTCAAAAAAAAAAGTATCATCCGCCAAACCAAATGACAACGACACCAGAATAAAAATTTTTCGATACCTTCTACCAGAGTTTACTGTTATCCAGGTTTTTACAAGAAAAACGCTTTAAATTGAAGGCGCTATGTTTAGTGCGGTATAACGTCGTGCCCAGCTGACATCAATTTTAAAATTACCATTTTTATTTACTGAAGAACTTGAAAAAGCAAAGATTATGATCCAATCAAAAAACGCACTATTATTTTCAAAATGCATCAATAATTTCAGATTAGTTTATTTCACGCCTCAAAGGTCTATGAAGGAGAAAAACTGCCTTAAGCACAGCCCGTAGATCCACTCAACGTAAAAAACGTGTAATACCCACCTACTTGATTAAATGTCCTTTCCTACTTTAATTATTTCAAAAAAAAAACCCCTTATCTAAAGTTTTAGCTGATTTTTTTCAAATAAATTTTTTTTTAATTTTTGTGCAGCTTGAAAAACTATCTCAAATTCAAGTTATTGAAAAAACATACGATGTCTCTGAAAAACAACTAATATCAGTATCCCAATAATTTTATTATAGTCAGCATCTTTCTTTTTCCAAGAAGCCCTTGACCTCCACGCCTGCATGAAACACACGTCTTGGCAAAAGTAGAAGAAATGGCAAAAGCTTTAAATTTTCCTATGTCACCAATAGATTGAATAAAGATTGCATAATAACTTCTGCCCTACTCAGCCTCATATGTTCAGCTATGTTGTTTGACACATTTAATGGTTCAAAAGACATAACTTGCATGTTAATGGACCGATGAACAATGTAGTTTATGTATAGTGAATTACAAAATTTTAAATGAGCCAGCGAAAGACAGTTGAAGCGCTATGAAAACAGCCACAATTTTTTTAATTCGACAAAGATTACTCGCAACTGGAAAAAATGGCATTAAACAGAACTGAATGGCGAAAATTATGTATACCTTAAAGCTCAAATGTTTGAGTCATAGAAGTGTTAATGCTGAAAACCTCAAAAGAATTGAAAAAAAAAAAATTTTTCCATCTTCAAATATCTACCATTATTCGAGCGAATTGTTCCAGAACTCTTAGTTTGCATATTGCGTATGTTGATGTTGATTGTCTTACTGACAGACATTACCAGTTTGTTGATAATGTTGGGAATATTTTTGTTTGAATTCTTTTGCTAGTTCAACGGTTAGAATGCGTAAATGATTGTTAGAGGTTATATTGTGAAAAAATAATGATAATTATATTTATAATCAATTTTAAGGTCATTTGATGATTCAAACTTATAAATAAAATAAGGTATAGTAGGTAATGAAACTAGGAAAATGTAAATTTTTTTAAAAAAACAAATGTTCAATGTGCAAAAGGCAAACCTGAAATAGCGTAAGTAAGAGCTATCTCCCCAAGCCTGTCTATACTTGCTTCGTTGTTTATGCACCCATTTTCTCGCAATATACCTATATAAATATTTATATTTTAGACACTCGACGGTTGTTTTCCATCAAGGATAGATTTTCTCACTGTTTTTGTTTCACAAAGTACTAGATGTATATATACCTACTAAGACTTGTGGAAGGCAGACATGGTTGTTGAGTGACAAAAAACTAGGACCACTTTGAAAAACACAAAAATAACGGAAAGAGTATTTCAAGAGATAGCCCTACTAAATGTAAACTCAACTTTGTAAAAAGAAAGAAAGATTTTTGCAGAGAAGATACTATCAAAAAGAAATCAGCATAGATCAGCAAAAAATTTTGTAGGATAACCTCTCGACACCGAGAGTGAGTCATTGGTCCCCAACTGGGAAGAAAAGCCTGATAGAAAACAAGATGAGCCGATTCGTTCAAAAATTACCACCAAGTCAATTGGATGGTTAGAACTAATGATAATAAGCTGTGGGAAATGTCGAAAAAAAAGTTTCTCCAACAAAAAAGATGTGATATTAGTAACCAAACCTAATGATTAAAATAATATATACACACATAGCCATGAAAAAAGTTAACTAAACAGATAGATACCGCAGTGTCCATGGTGGGTGTAGGGACACAAACACACATCACAGGCAATCAAAAGTTCTGGAAAGGCTTCCTTTACGACTTTGAGTGCTCTCACAACCACACATCCCTCTAGATCATCTGCTCCTGATCCCACATCATCCTAATTGTGTTTAAAGGCTTAAGTGTTGTTTGGTTGGTTTATGATAAATGGTCTAGAGGATTTCAGAGTAATTACATCAAGAAAATAATTTTTTTGTCATTTTTAAATTCAGGTGAAAAATCAATTTTAAGACTTAAATACTAGTAAGCTACATTAACTTCAAAACCCATGTTAAAACAGAAATGAATGTGTAATGAAAAGAAAAAAACCATCAAAAAAATTTAAACACTGACAAACCTTCTGAATGCTGTGAGGAACCCCGAAAAGAAGGATGGAAGAAAGACCCAAGTTGACAAGGGGTTTGAGGTGGGAAACCAATTTATTCACCCCATACCTGCATACCTCTGGCATGCTGGTAATTTCTTCTATCCCATCATCCACATCCCTAGTGTTGTAATTTATTGCTACATAGGGAATGGTAGTTATAATGGATAAAATTTTTTATAATGCTATGCCATCATGGTTATAAAACTGGATTATACAATCACATTAAGTCAATTAAAATATAGTTTGAATTATATTTGAATCACTTCATAGAGTTTTGGTGGTTTCAAATATGAGTTGCGTTTTGTACAAAAAATTTCATGTTAATTTGAAAATTAAATATATATTTTACTTATTTTTTTGGTTTAGTTTAAGAAAACAAATTAAATTAAAAAGTAACTAAAGTAAAGCTAATATCAAAATAACCTTTAAATCAATAATTATTATATCAATATCTTTGTAATGATAATTAATGATAAACACAAACGTGATGAAGAGAGGATACATGAAATTATCCTTGTTGAAAAGTGACTCAGACCCATGCCACTTTCGTAAGGTTTCATGATGAAAAGCAGAATGAAGTTTTGAGCCCTGTTTACTTGCCATACTGTCATTTATATAATTCTAAATAACTGATAAATTAGTGTAGGTTTCATTACTTATTATATTACAGTTTGTTAGATAATATAGTTAAATTGAAAAAAAAACAAATATTATAACTGATTTCAAAATAAATAGTATATCAAAAAAGCTTGTTGTGAATTATCATTATAGCAAGGACCGGATCCAAGAGCTAGTTGTATAATACCTAGTGAACCCAAAAGCTGATGTGTAGGTTTCATTACATGATTTGGGCAACGCGTAGAAGGTTTCTTCTTTTTTGGGATAAGCATTTCATATGTGATTTTCTTTTTTGAATGAGAGATGAGTGTTCAATATCTAGTGTGATATCATCAAGTGTTATCCCCAATTACATTTTCTTCAGCTAACATATTTAAAATATTGTTTGCATGCCTGTCTGCTACACCAGGCTCATGGTTATGCTTTTGTCTTACAACAACTTCACTACCATCGAAATAATAGATAGAAGTTGATGCAGTCCCTTTACAATCTTTAACGGCACATCTCCAACTTTGTGTTTCATTATTAGTGGTGTTCCTGCGGTAGACATAACCTTCGTGGCATATTTTGTCAAATCCTTTTTGCGATTTTATCACTTTCATAATGACCAATTAAGTATGTAAATAAAACTTGAGAATATTCAAACTGCTTTGAATTGTCATACAATTAAAACAATAATCGCCATAAAGATAGTTGAGCAAAAATTTAGTGCTGGTACACTAGCTATTTTAGAGCAAAGTATCGGCATCCTAGCTATTATAATATACCACCTATGTAGGAATTGTATAGGACAAGCTGTTTTAAACATAATGTATAAAATTTAAAACACATGGAAAAAACGACTAAAAGTAAAACAAATTTTTCATTAAGAATTTAAATTTTCAATAATATTTATGTATGAAAATAAATTATTAAAAAGATTTTATTGATAAAAACTTACATTCAAGTTTCAAAATTCATAAATTTTAGAGTGACACGCATTTATAGTGGTTTTTAACACTTAACATGCATACACTTCACCAAAGTTAGTGAAATAAAGTATAACAAAAAATTTCATTAGAAAGAACGCCCCAAACGTCAAGTATCATTTGTTACACAATAGTACAACGTACTACCATTTTCAATATCAAACCATCACTTTCAAGATATCTGCTTTACATAACAGATGTTATCGAAAACATAAAAAAAAAACTGAAGATTTTAATCAAATAGAACTTTTAAATATTGAAAACAATTAAACAGTTCAAAATAAAACAAATAAAAATGGCGAAAAAATCAGTGGCAAAGGAATGTGTCAGAAAGGGCTTTAACTTGTCTGTTGACTGCTTTTTCAAGGGCTCCAAGAAAACAATTGAGGGTTGTTGTGTGCGTCTGTAGAGTAAAATTATGTTTCAACTATTTTTGCGATCATAATCCTGTTCGCATTCCAGTAACAGAGGTTAAAAATGCTTGAACTAGATTATTGAAAGAATAAATTCAATATGAACAGTATTTTTCTGTATATTTTTTATATAAAAAACAAATTCATTGCAATTTCAAAAATAATCTCAAATAATGATTCAATAGAAAAGGGCTACAATGACCCGCAATTAACAGTCAAATCAAGTACATGGGACCCCCTAATGAAGAGAATACAAAAATCAATCAATAGAGGGACACAGTGCAATCTCTCAATGAAATCGTTTTAGATCAAAATAAGAATATTCATATAATAATTAACTTTACTCATTTACAATATCACATAATTACATAATAGTTACTTTACAAAATGCAGTCTTCCTTAATTGTTCTTTCCTATCTATGTTTAAAATTCTTTATAATCACCTACCTTCACAATAGTTTACTTCTAATGATTTATGATAAGGTTGTACTTATCGAAAATTTTAGTTTTTTTAAATAAATATATCAAAAAATTCCTTAAAAAAATAATTGAAAATAAAAAATTATTCAAATAATATTGAAAAAAAGATACATAAGATGTCTCTAAAAAATTAAATATCGACTCAGTATGAGTCTAAAAATTCATCTCTGTTTATAAAAAACTAAACCTAAAATATTGCTCTTTGAAGAACCGGACAATAAATTCCTAAAACGATGTCTTACCCATGAAGTTATACCTAAGTTTCTCATGAACCGATGTCCCCTAAATACACAACGTTCAAACATTACCAAGAAATATAGACTTGCCCTTTTAAAAGAATGTTACAAAAATGAAAATAAAAAGTTTTATATCATAAAAAAGAGATGGAATAACTCCCTAGAGAGAATAAAAATATTACACATGTCTCCATCCCCTATATAAAGCATCTCAACAATGTCCTAAAAAAAGCCTTCAATAGGAATAATATTATATACATGCAAGACCTAAATTAGGAAGCATTCTATGCAAAAAAAACTGACAGAATGCAAAAAAAAGGTGTATACAAAATACATTGTCCTTTTGACCCAAATAAGGCTTATATTAGACAGACAAGGGTGAATATTGACACCAGGATGTTTCAACATAAAAAAGATGTAGAATCCACCAAACAAGATGAAAATATAAGTGACATTTCGAAACACGCACGAATCTGCAACACAGGAACAATATGCTGGGAATCACCCACGATAATAAAAACATAATGAAAAAAAAAACAAATAGTAGAAGGACCTACTTATTAGGGAGAGCCTTGAAATCAAAAAGAATGATTCAATAGAAAAGGGCTACAATGACCCACAATCAACAGTCAAATCAAGTACGTGGGACCCACAATCAACAGTCAAATCAAGTACGTGGGACCCACAATCAACAGTCAAATCAAGTACGTGGGACCCCCTAATGAAGAGAGTACAAAAATCAATCAATATAGGGACACAGAGCAATCTCTCAATGAAATCGTTTTAGATTAAAATAAGAATATTCATATAATAATTAACTTTACTCATTCACAATATCACATAATTACATAATAGTTACTTTACAAAATGCGGTCTTCCTTAATTGTTCTTTCCTATCTATGTTTAAAATTCTTTATAATCACCTACCTTCACAATAGTTTACTACTAATGATTTATGATAAGGTTGTACTTATCGAAAAAAAAGTTATTCAAATAATATTAGAGTAGTTTAGTTTTTGATATGCTTATCGTCAGACCAACATTTCTGCAGGCGTTGGAGAAGTGGTTCAAAGGTAATACTCTTTATGAGAAAAACTACCTACAATGATGTAAAAATGTTCTCCTTTAGTTGCAGTCACTCTTGTCCGTTATATTTTCAGAGAAAATAACTATATTGGTGTTTTTCCATGTACTTTGAACAGAAACGATAGTAGAATTTTTGAGAAGCACACCTTTGAAGTGTCTGATAAGATCAGGCGGAATGTGGTCACTGCCTGGAACCTATAAACCCGCTCATATCATAAAAAAGTCATTGAACAATTTTTTCATTAAGCTTATAGTTTCTTTAATAAAAACAGATACCCCATCCAAAAGTTTTGAAATTTTTAAACTAATTTAGTTTCAGGCTAACATTACTCATATTATTCCACAAAAATAATGAATATATCTAGGAATAACACTAAAAAGCTAATAAGTGTAGCAACAAAAAAACCTGCAAATACATGGCATGGGCCAAAAAGGGCAGCTTCCTCAATGACCTGCCACTCAAACCTTTGGCCATCCTAGGGGGTTGTGAGCAAATATAAGACCATACTGCGGTTCTAATAACTAAGAAACAGGGCACTCAGCCTAGATTATTGAAAATACATTGTATCATAACATACATTTGTATATATAATGTAATTTAAAATAAATCAATTCATTTGAAACAAAACTTAATAAACTGACGGATCGAGTAACGTTCAACGTTAAATCATTGAAACCAAGATTAAACGTTCTCACACTTTAACAGTTTTCCTTGCTATTGTAATTGAGATCATACTTCAAGGCAAATGAAAATTATACCAGAATATCAGTCTGTCGAAATCTGCTACCAGAGTCTACTCTTAACCACATTATATCAGAATAACAAGCAACTACTATTTCATGTTATTACTCATGATTTCCAAATTAAATGTAAATATAAAATCATCGGCGTTATCCTGTCATAAATATAAAAATTATACAAACTTTCCATTTATTAAGGCTAAAAAATAAATGGGAAGGCTAGTCGTTACGCTGAGCAATGTTTCTGGTATTGAATCATTTGAGCCTCTAAAAAACCCTAAAACACTAAAACAGGAAACACACTGAGAGATGGCGAGTAGTCGTTGGCAAGAGGGACTAAGACGCTGTTGATCAGAGTTGAATCTGAGGGAAAGTTGCAGGTTGTTGAGACTCATCAAACAGGCATCCGTCTCTCCTCTCACTATCACACCTCTCTGTATCGTATGGTGGCAAATGGGCAGGTAGAAAATGAATATGTAAATATTCCTAAATAAATTTACATACTAAGTGATGTTATACTTGGTAATAATATAATTATTATCAATTTGAGACTGCTTTCCTGTAATAACCTGGATAACAGTAGACTTCGGTAACAGGTATCGACAAACTGATATCCTGGTATCGTTGTTATTTGGCTTGGCGGAGGATCATTCTTTATTGACAACGGCAAGGCAAACTGCCCGTGTGGAAACGGCGGTTCTTTAAATCCGATAGTTCCAAGTTGGACGTTAGCTTGGGCTGGCAGTTCTATGAAAACTTTTTCCCGACTAAAAATGGCTTTCATTAGTCGACTGCTGTATACCCCAGCTACTCGGACGCCTACAGCAGTTTAATCTAATATGAATATTATTAAAGCATGTTATGCGCACTGGCGTATAGAGCAGCAACAGTTTCCGCGAAGTTATTTTAGGTCATCTTGATGATGGCGCCCCAAATTTGCTTCATTCCTTTAAACTCTGCTGCTACTGCCCAACACTATGTTGTATTTTTTGGCAGCTTCGATTCTTCTTTCCCTCTGATACCCAGTGAAGACTTTATCTAAATATAGAACCAATGTTAAAAAAGGTGTTTCTCATAAGCTCAAATGCTTCAGAGAATAGAAGGCAGATGAGAAAAGAGAAGTTTAAAGTCACTAAGCATGCATCCAAATCTTGCTGTTCATTTAACCCGAAACGAAACTGAAAAAGAGGTTTCCAAGAAAATTGATTCTAAATTTGTAGAGGTATAAAAATTAACTAAGCAAATGCACCAATACAACCAGAACATTACTGGGAGTAAGCCTGTAAGAAATGATAATAGCTATCTCTGAATGTTGCAACATAGAAGGAGCTATACAAAATTTAATTAATTTGTCAGCATACTGTGATTTCCAAGACAAACTAAATCTTAATGCCAACATGTTATTTATTCAAACTGTAATCCTCATTACAGAATATATAACCATAACCGTCTTCATTAAGCACTCCATTATCACAAGCTTCCTCAAAGACCATTTAAGAACCTCTCTGAACGCTATCAGTTTTTCTAGACCAAGCAAAATATACATTTGCCTTTATGATGATATCTCTAACTGGCACAAACCCATAATGCACCAATTCAATGCTTACCTGTTTTCTGATTTCTTCTTTAATAACCTTTATTGAATGTTTCAAGGATTTTATTTTCTATAGTTTCCTCTGTTCATCGCCTTATCTTCCTTTTCAAACATTAATTAATATCTGACTAAAAAAGCCTTCATTCTTAGCTTGAAAACAAAAAACTACATCAACACTAATAAAACCAAAATAATAATAGCAAATACCTTGGCAAGCTCGCAAATGCAGGAATGGAGGATGTTATAGATGGCAAACTGACCCGGGTTCCCTATGAACTGAGATATATCTACTCGATCTGATGTGAATGATATAATAATTTATAAAGATCTGAGAGTAACTAAGAAAGCTTTTATATGTATTTATTTTATGTCCTTTAATAAGAAAAACGTTTTTTAACGTAATGATCTCTAAATGAAAGTAAGTATTGAAAAACAGTGTGCAGCACAACATAGACTAGTGGTTGGTGACTTCAAGGTTCCCACTCATTCTCATCCCAAAAATAGGTTTGTTCTCAGACCAAGATTTTGAAACTGAGAGACTTGGCAGATCAAGTTTTCTTATTTTTTCCAAGCTTTAATCAAATAAAATAAAACAATAAATGAAAAAGATAAAACTTCAGATGATCGTTGAGATTCATAAAAAGAATTTTGTTCATAGTATAAAAAAGGATGCAGCAGGTTCAGAGAATGAGTGCAGAAGAAATGCAATAACATAAAAGGTTCATCCACCTCAGAGCTTAACATCTTGGTAATAATGGATTTTTTGATTTTTTTTCAGTTTTTATACTCCTTTTAAACCATAAATCAAGCCAAAAAAGATTGACACTGACATTGTATAATATGAACCTAGAAATGTAGGCTAGTTTTCAAATGTTGAGAATTCAAGCTGATTTTGCTTATGAATGTACTAAAATTCATAAATCAACGTTGAAGTGTTGAATACTCTTAAAACTATATTGGATACTAATATAGTTTATTGTAATATGATTGATCATCTACACATCTGAAAGATGCACCTATAAAGGCAGGGTCAATGTTTTTGCTGAGGTTCGAGGTAGCTATTACTATTACATTGTTGTATCTGTAGAAATTATTTTGAAATATTGAAGTGTATAGGAATTATAAATAACAGTAATCGACATCAATATAATGCTAATAATGTCTCTAAAATCCTAACAAATGTTATGTATTTTTGAACAAAATAAGAAAAAAATTTGAAACGTGATAATGCACGATAATATTTGAAGTTGTTTCCAAACTAAACTTTTCAATATATTTTCTATGTCCTCATCAGGTAAGTAATGTAACACATTAGTGATATAGAAAATACATCGAAAAGATTCTTCTCAATAAAAAAAGTGAAAAAACTTTTTAAGAGAGTCAAGTTGGGTAAGCAGAGCATTAACCACTCTGATGGTTTCTGAAGGCTCATTAGACCCCAACCTACTCCTTGAGCCACTTAAACTCTCCACCTGCAGTTTTTTTCAATTGCATGAAAGTTTATTTTAATTTTTACTCAGTGTTTATGAATGATTTTAATTTATCCTTAGAACTAAGAAGCAGATGGAGAAGTTCCTACATTAGTAATGTATTGCACACAAGAGACTGTGGTAGCAACATATGATGAGGAAAGATGCTGGAAACTCAGTGAACTTTTATATTTCGTTCTTCTATTAGCCCTCTTTACTGACTTTCAACAAACACCTTCCAAAAGAATTTGAAGAATAAAAAAAGCCCAAGTATTCTTAGCAGCCTTTTTCCATTGAAGAGCCACTGAAGACTGAAGGCTATTGTTTATAGTCATAGAGAATTTTTGGAGCAGATGGAGAATTCCCTTGCTTCCACCACATAGCACATATTTCATCGTATTAAACAAAAAAATTAATATGCAGCTAAATGAACCTTTTTACAACAAAATTTATTTTATATCTGCAAGAAATGTTTAACATTGCGAAAAAACTGAAGTGATGGAAAACACACCCTACCACAATATTGTGAACTCACAAAATGTTAGCCAAATAATAATTATGAAGGAACTGATAAAAACCGAAACTAAAATAATGATAGAAAAATCAAGTGGTACCTCATCAATGAGAACAAAAATAAGCACATCGGGGTCCAAGACCATCTCTCCCACCCTTTGAAACATCCTCATCACTAGCTTGCCACTCTAAAAGTCATTGATGTTTTACCTATTTTGCTGTTGCTAATAAATGATACTACTATTTGTTTGCTAATTAACTTTTTTTTGGTTGAAATATTTGTTACATTGTCCATTGAAGCAGTTATAAATTTTCATTAATATTGTTATTCTCAAAACACATGATTATTATAGAAAAATATATAAAAATTTATAAAAATATTTTCTGTTAATCAATGCATGAAGCTTTATAATTCGCTAATATTGTTGGTATCATAACTGATTTTATTTCTTATTCTGTAGTTTATATTGCTATTCTATTTGTTGTAGATTATATCACTCGTGACGAAGAAACCTTTGGAGTTAACGCCACTACAATCTTTCTCGCAATTGTAGTTGTCATTTTCACCGTCTATATTATTATTAATTACTGAGCACTTGATGGTTTCACTGTTCTTAATGGAAATACATAATTTTTAGTGATTCTTTAATTTGGCTTGAGCAAAAAAAATATTATTTTAATGACCTCAGAGAACCATTTAGAAAAGAGGGAGTGACTGTTGACCTCATATAATTGACTCACTCTGTACCTATAAAAACAATAACGATCTTTATTTTGAGTAAATTTATGAACACTAATGATTTTTATTAAGATACAAAGCTTCTCGTTAATTTTTCATTCTTGAAAATGTTACTTAGTTAACGAAAAGCTTTGTAACTTAATAAAATTTATTAGTTTTCTAAAATTATTGTAACTAGTGAAAATTGTATCATCCAGTTTATATTTTATATAATCCGTATTCTTGTACAGAAGGTGTAGCACTTTAGAAGATATCCGTAATTATTATAATGGCAATAACGATAAAGAATGACTTAATTTGCTTAATACTAAAACGATTTGAATTGAACATTTATTAACTTTATGAAGCCTTTTGTGAATTGATTTATATCGTTTTGGGATTACAGTGGTAATAATGGATAAAATTTTGATACTTTTTAATAATAAAATTCATAATTAGTTTGCTGTACTATCAACGAAACGATAATGACCCTTATCAAACGTTTTATAACCCGTATTCCTCAACAGTAAATGAGCTTTTTCAAGTCAGCTGTTTCTTACATTTATGACAACCATGAAGCTTGTTTGTCGCCATGTTAAACACTCCGTAGTCTTCGAGTCCACCTTCCAAAGAACACAACTTTCTTACCACTGCATTTTTATGGAGCCATGATGAAGATGTTTTCATCTCCATTAACTTTCTTTAAGAATTTCTAGATGACACAGATTCTCAGAAGGCTATTATGAATTAGCAAAATTCATGATGTAGTGAATTTTCACGTGGAGACTTGCTAGAAATGAGAAAGAGAAAGTACTAGAGACCATGAAGAATTTTAAGGCTTGTGGGCCATCTAGAGTTGTAAATAAGCACCAAGTTGTTTCTCGACATGGAAAGCAAGTTATAGTGCAAATAGCATAAACCCTTGATAAAAGATATGCTTAACGACTTATTTCAAAAATTGAAACGCTATCAAGCACTCTGGAAAAGTGGAAACTGAGATTAGCCAATTCACTGATGGTTGTTCCAGGGAAATCTTGTGAACTCAAAAAAGAAAATTTTTTATGAAACAGACTTTACCTCATGAAACAACCTTCTTGGTAGTTAATTTCAATCATTTATTAGTCAATTGAAAACCCCTGTAGTATGACCTAAAAACTCTTGAAGTTCATGCCTCTATAATCACGTTCTTAATTGTATTGAACTATAACCACATTTTCAAGACCAATACATGAAATGGAGTTTTATTCTACGATATTATAATAAGCATTACATGAATTAACACCATTTTTTATTCTATCAATATGGTGTCTGGGTGCCATGATTTTACTCTTTTGTCTATTTAGTCTCAGTCCCTTACCTTCAAAAAATGTTACCCTTTTATCTATTCACAAGTTAAATCTTTTATTTAATCTGAAATTGCTAAATTCAACAATGTATAATAGTTCTTAAGATGATTCAACGCAAGTTACAGAGTAATTCAATATTCTCAGAGGCAAAAAATGGTTAAATTTATTGATTGAAAATGAATATAAAAAGAATAATCACCTATTAGACATCATGATGGAGAGCTTATGAGCCAAAGCCCTACACAAAGAGGTCTTACCTGTGCCTGGTGGTCCTGTAGGTAGATAAATAATGATATAAATAAATAGATGATAACGAAAAATTAGATAAGTGAGTAGGTAGAAAAATAAATAAAAAAAACAGGTTGGTGGATAGCTAGATTACTAAATAGAAAAAAAAAATATGAAGATGAATGGATAGGATAGATGGATATAATCTTCAAGAAACATCAAATGTATCTTTTCATTTTCAATAGCTTATCGTTTATTTCTCCAAAAATGATGATTTTATGGATACAAATTCATTAAAAATTTAAAATATCCGATTACTACAACCTTATCATAACTCATCAAATGAATTAATAAATGGATAGTCTAACCATGGAGCAAAATGATGCGATTCCAGGTGACTATGTTGGTGTCCACCTAGATGAGAAATAGTTGATCACATAGTAAATACTGATATCATCATGTCTAGAGTCTTCATCTCGTTATATTGGTAATGAACGTCAAGACAATGTTTGAACCAGGAAGACTGGCACAGATCACTGCAGAAATGAGAAAACACAAACTGCATATCCTAGGTCGAACAGATGGAAAAAACTGTTGAAATAAAAACATCTACGGATAAACAGTTTTATATTTTGGCTGAAAGTATAGCCGACACCTAGAAGGTGTAGCTATAATCCTAAAAAAAGAACAAAGAAGCATATGCTAGAGTGGAAACCTGTGTAGCAGACTTATTGAGGTAGAATGAAAAAAGCATGTTAACATGACTATCCTGCAATGCAGCCTGACTAATATCAAAGAAGACTTATTCTACAAACAGCTACAAGCGGAAGTAGAAATCATACCTCAACACGACATACTAGCTGACATAGGTGATCTAAACTCAAAAGTTGGAAGTGCTAACACAGGCAATGTAAGAGTCATAAAGAAGAATGGATGAAAATGGTGTTAAGTTGCAAGCTAGGCTTAGTCAACATACAAAGCTAAAATAAAGTGAAAAGGATGGTATGAACTGACAGACACTCTTTTGCAGATAACCTTTCCCCAAAGATAGAAAAGACAGCTTAACATAAATAACCAAAATTATTACGATTCAACTATCATTTTTTTGAAAAAAAAAACATAGTTAAGAATATTGTCAATTGCCAATAAGCTTTTTCCATTGTTTTTTGTCAGTGGCAGTTGTTCTTATTTTATGCAAATCTTCCAGTTTATTAAAATTAATATTGAGAGATTTGAGGTCATTTTGTAGAACAGACACTATTGTAGTTTTTGGTCAGCCTCGGGTTGGTTTGCTTGGAGCTTGGAAGTATGCTTTCATTGATGTTTGCGCAGGCGAGTCTGGACTCAGTCTTAGTATGACCCTAGTAAGGTGAGTCTTCTGTTTCTTATTGTGGAGCTGAGTTTTATTTGGCTAGTTTTGCAATACAGTTCTTCATTAGGGATTTTTTCTGGGCATAAAACGCCTATGACCCTTCGAAGAAGACGTCAGTGGAAAGCGTCTAGCTTCTCCTCGCCTGTTTTAGTAATAACAAAAATGAAATTCTTTAAATATTAAAATGGAAGCAAGAAACGGTTTTGAAGCCTGAAAATTGTACGGAAATCCTCTCAGTACACCAACAACACCAGAATACATGTCTACCATTATCAACCCATGTATTAGTTATGTCTTGTAAAGAGAAGAAAGTTCCATAGTTCAAACAGCTCTTAATTGGACACCAAAGGGGGAAAATGAGACCGCTCAAAAACAACATAGCGTTGCACAGTAGAAGCAGAGCTTAAGGAAATAAAACACACTTGGGCAACATTACCAAGCAGGCTCATAACAGAAATGTGAGGAAACTTTTTGTTGCTGTCCTTTGCGCCAGTGGGCATAACAGACCTTAATAATAATTATTATTAATCTAATTAGATTATACTGTTGTACATATCCCAGTAATTGAGATTGAAAGCAGTAAGCCTAGATTATTGATACTTTTATAGAGTAATTTATGAAGAAAGCCATTTATTTGGAACAAATTCTTATAAGCTGTTATTCCGAACTAACGTCCAACTTGAAATTATCGAATTCAAAATCAACCATTCCCACACTTGAGCATTTTGCTTTGCCGTTGTCAACCAAAAAAAAAATTATCCGCCAAGCCAGGTGACGACGATACCAGAAAATCAGTGTCGATACCTGGTAAGTCTACTGGTATCCAGGTTATAACATAAAAGCAGTCTCAATTTGGAGACGCTATGTTCGGTGCAGTTCAACGTCAAACTCAGAACTATAATAATAATAATAAAATGGCTAATAAACCTTGGAGTCGGAAAAGAGCATGGCTGATCTGGCATATTCCAATAACTGTGTGCAAGATGAGATGCAAAAAAAATTTTATTCCAAACGAAAATAATGGAATTTGAGTAATAATAGTTATCAATATTCATAAAAATGAATATATTTCATTTAAGTTATAACAGAGAATCAACAGAAATGAGCCCTAATTTGGATCGATATCATTCTATTATAGTCGCACATCTTTCCCTTTCCCAAGGGGTCATTGACTTCTTTACATGACCCAAATCTCTGTCTCTATTTCACCCTGTCATAGTCATCTTCGAGACCTACCCTAAGCCAACGACCAAGGTTTTTCATCATATTTTTCCAAGCTAACCTTGGCCTTCCCCTTCCTCTACTGCCTTCAACTTCAAACCTCCACGACTGCTTAACAATCATCATCCTTTTTCCTTACTACATGACCCAGCCATCTCGAACTCCCTTGCCTCACCACTTCAACGATCGTACTAACCAATCCCAAGCTAACAATCAACTCTTTTTTGCTCACACCATCAGCTGGCTGCACACCACACATCATTCGAAGCATCCGTTTTTCTGCTCTTCTCAAAATACTCTTTTCAACGAACCTTACCACTCAAGTTTTTGAGGCATATGTCATGACAGGTCTCACACATGTCCTATAAAATTGTCCTTTGATATTCCATGTGTGTCTTTTACCACATAATATAGAAGACATAATGTTGAATGCTTTCCAGTCCAGCCCTATCCTGCGTGTAACAGCTAGCTCACTTCCTCCTCCACCATTCATATTATCCCGTAGATAATAAGAACTATTCAACCTCTCCAACTCACTCAAACAACTTTTTGAAACATTATTACATTCTTCATTTGAACCATTAATACAAACCCTACATTCAAAATTTTAATTCATCCTACAAGAAACTCTCTTTACCCTAGTACACCGCGCATGAACCCACTTTTTACATGTCTTGCACCTCACACAATTTACCTTAGCCCTCTAGCCACACACACCACATGGATCAATCTTAGCCAAGACAACAACCCCACTACCACTATCCATGACTTTTTTCTTACCATAATTAACCTTCAATCCTTCTCCTTCAAAAGCTGCTTTCAAACGAATATTCCCTGCCATCAAGGCCAAATCATCTGCATAAAGCAGTTCATATAAAGTGCCTTTTCTTCCGTCTTCAGACAATATGTCAAGCACTATTGAAAAAAAAAACGGTGAGAGAATCGATCCTTGATGAACACCTACACTGACATCAAATTCTTTCGAGTGTTCACCCAACCTGAACCCGCATTTTTGGTCCTTTTTACGTCGAAATTACTGCCTGAACCAACTTTTCCGGTCCAGTTTCTTTCTCAGTGCTCATTCAATCACTTTCCTTGGCACCCGATCAAAAGCCTTCTCTAAATCAACAAAACAAATAAAAAGCTTCCTATTTTTCTCAAGGTAGCTTTCCTGCATTCTCCTAAGAATAAAAATAGCGTCCACTATGCATCTGTCCGGCTTAAAATCAAATTGCATTTAGTCAACTTTCACTAACCTTCTTAACCTCTTCTTTAACAACCTCTCCACTACTTTCATACCATGCTCTAAAAGCTTTACACCTCGATAGCTCACACAGCTCATAATGGTCAAAAAAATACATTGAAATGAATAGAAAAGCAAATGTTCAAAAAATTCAATACCAATAGTCACTTTTAATTGGAAAATTTCTGTGAGATGAATCTTTGAAAAAGTTTAGTTCGAGCAACATAAAGTAAAGGTAAATGAATCAATAAAATGTTAAATATAAAAAAAATATTTTTCTAAACAAAGTGCACCAAAAAAAATGAAATGAACCATAAAAAACCAACATCTTCTTTGACGGAGCCATCATAGGTGAGGGAGTTCCATAAGCCGTGAAGCTTTTTGTTAGGGAGTTCTGTCACCTCTGCCACCACTGCATCCTCTTCCAAATCTTCAGAAAATGTGTCTTCAATACTAAGCTTGAAGATGCAAAACTCTGCATTGGATATTGTCTGCTGGAGTGATGATAGAAAGATGTGTGATATTGGAAATTGTTGTTGTTAGTGCTGAGCAATGGGATGGTTTCTAGTTTTTAGTCAAGATAGAGATTGAAGTTCATAATTTCTAGAGTTTCAGCGTAAATCGGAAGTCTTACACAAAGGTGTCAGTGCAATATAATAGCGAATGAGATTATAGGTATAGAGACTAAATAGGACTTTCGTTTTTTTGGCATCTCTTCAAAAATAGTTAGCCAATGCTGGCACAGTATTTAATATAATATAATGCCATAATAGAATATAAGGCCTTATAAAGTTAAAATGTTCAATAACTAATTTAAGAGAGTGCATTGACTAAGCTGCACTTGGAAAAAATAATTATGAAACTAAAAATAAAATTTAGAAATATAGCGACCAAAACTTCAAGAGTTTTCAAGCCACATAATCATTATAAAAAAAGAACCATATAAAATGATGAAGCTAATTAATATATAAACTTATGTAGTTAGATCCATAAAAAAAGGTATTTTGAAGAAGGGTAGAAAACTGGATGTTTCAAAGTATGCAGTGTTAAGCTGGCTGATGGTGTATGTAAGAGTGATTATTACTATGTTGAGTAATTTGGTGAGTTAATTAATTCTTTTGTATGTGGGGTTGGAAGAGTGTTTTGTGGTTGATTTGAAGTATTTGTTTAGTGTGTTGGCTTTGTCTGTCCACGTGGGCTGTTTTGTTGTCATGAGTGATGGTTGTGTTGGTGGGAGTGAATGTTTTTTTGGGGTTGAGAGGTTTTATTGTATTCCTTAAGACATGGGATTTTTTCTTGTGAACCCAGTCAGCTTTCAAGTGCTCTTTTAGTTTTTGTTTTTTATATAGTTGGATGAGGTGTTTGATTTGATGAATGAGTGTGGGTAGTGAAAGGCCTTTGTTATTGATGGTTCTGGTGTGGTTGCATTTTGAAATTAGTGAAGTGATGTTTTTGTGGAGTGAGGAATGGGTGGGTTTTATCACGCCTTTAGAAATGTTTTTGAGGTTTGAGATGAATATAGCATTTGTTATGAGATTGTTTGCTGCGGGGGTCTTCGTGAAAAAGGGTGTTTTTGAGTATGTGTTCAATGCCTTGAATGTATTGGAACCAGTTGGCTTTTTTGTAATTGGTAAGGTTCTGAGAAGTTTAGTTGTATGTATTTTGTATTTAATTTGAATATGATGAAGATGGGAATATGGTCAAAGTTCAAGGCTTTAGGTATTTGTCAGGCCAAATCGGCTGATATTGAGGTGTTAGCAGTTGTGATGTCAGAAGAAGTGGGTTGTTGATAGGGGGTGAGTTTGTGGGTGTATGATGTACAGTACTACATGGGTCATGGGTTCCTTTCCACATCTCCTGCAAGAAGCACCTGAGCCCTTTTGCACCAGTCCAGGTCTTGGTGGAGACAGACCATAAAAAAGATGGCCTGGTTTGGTCCTCTTTGTGGGAAGAGAAAATAGGGGGAGGGGGGGTAATGAAACAGATTTGGTTTCTTTGTGGGTACACATCCCAACCACATGTAGGCCTGCTTCTCTTGGGAGTTTAGATTGGTATGAAGATAAAGAAGTTTGGAGACAGATTGACCTACCATCATCACAGAATCAATCTTCTTGACCTGCTTTAAAGTTTGATTCCTTACTTTCCTTTCTGCCTGGAATGAGCCCCATTTGTCAGTTGGATAGCAATAAAACAATGGACCAATGGGTGACCACTACTATTCTACTGCCTGCAATGTTACTGTTGACTGCTTTTGTGTCAAAACCAGCAGTCACTCCATAAATTCTCCAACTGAGACATGACCCAGTGCTGGTCCGTGATGTTAGATATGATGAATATTGTTGCCATTGTTTTTTTAGATTTTCTCTTCAAACTTTACCAGAGTGAATCGATTCTTTCATCATTCTTTAACATCAATATTCTCCTGACAGGCTCTTAGCAATTATTTTCATTCACTGTGTCCATATCTATTTCCTTATTAGATATTCCTATATAGAAATTACTTCATAATTTTTGTTGAATTTAATATAATTTTGACTATAATAATCATCAATATAATAAGTCAAAACCTCATCAATACTTGTCCGGCTGGAATGTGAGTTAACCACAAGTACTTGAGAAACATTACTAGTGAGAATTTCATTTTGAAAATCTTCTATTTCCGTGCTTTCGTGGGGTAGTATCTCTCGACCTTTCAACTCGCTAATTAGACAATTTCTAATCTCTTGCTTTTTTATTTTGCTACAAGAATTTCATTGAAATAAATAAAATTAGCCGATGAAAGAATAAAATTAATAGATCTAATGTTTGCAAAAACTAACCATTTTTGTGTAAGACAAACTTCTATCCTTAATGGCCTTTTATTATCAGAAAGATCATTTTTGATATTTAAAAAATCGCCGTCCATTTTTGATTATTAAAGCTTTTGAATTTAGTGGACAAAAATATCTAGCAATTATCAACTCGAAATTTTGTTATTCATACTTGCCGCGTTAAGATCAAGGCATTAAAAATTTTCAAATTTTATCAAATAAGTGATTATTTTAATTTTAAAAAATAATTGTCAATGTAGATCTTATAAAAATAATAATTTTTTCAAAATTTATTCTTGGACTATTGATTTTTTCTTTAAAAAAATAAAAGTTAAGTTTTCGTAATGCACAAAAACAATGGGGGAAAGAAGCCAGCATGTAAAAAAAAAACAAAAAAAAACAAATAAAACTCAAAGAGATTTTAAAGAGTGTGTGAATGATAATTACGAGGAGCTTCCAAATATCAGTCAACTCTCACTTGAAAATAATGACAAAAATGAATCTAAATTTCCCTTTCCACTGGCTATGTGGGATTTAGGTCATTGTGATCCTAAAAAATGTTCTGGGCGAAAATTGGCAAGATTTGGAATGGTATTTGACTTGCCTTTAAAGAGAAGTTTTACAGGCTTAGTTCTTTCTCCAATTGGAACATCTTGTGTCAGTCCCGCAGATAAAAACATCATTTTAAACAATGGTTTGTGCGTTATTGATTGCTCTTGGGCAAAAATCGATGAGACTCCATTTTCCAAAATGAAATGTCGCCATGCCAGACTACTGCCATATCTGGTTGCTTCAAACCCTATAAACTATGGACACCCATGGAAGTTGTCATGTGTTGAGGCATATGCAGCAACATTATACATTGTGGGATTTAAAAATCTTGGGGAAGAATTACTGAAAAAGTTCAAATGGGGGCTCAATTTTTTCAAAATGAACCAATCATATTTAGATACTTATACAGCTTGTGCTGATTCAACTGATATGATAAAAGCTCAAACCAAAATAATGGAAGATTTGAAAAGTACTAAGAATGAAGTTGAAATTGATCCATTTGATGTAGATAGTCAGGAATATTACAACCCCAATCATGTCTTTGATAATGATGAAGAAGTAAGCATTAGTAGTGATGAAGATGATCAAAATACAGAGGAAGATTAAAGAAGCATCATGATAAATCTACTGAAAGCTATTATAACAGATTCAAATAATTTCTTTAACTAAGCATGAAATAATAATTAAAATATAGATTTTTAAATAATAAAATTTAAGAATGTTTCATTCTAAAAATAAATATTTAAGAAAAAAAAACGATATTGAGGTCTTACATTTTATCATTGAATTTGGCGTGTGAATTGGTTGAATGCGATTTAAAAACGATTTTTGAACTTTATTATAAATAAATATCATTAAAATAAACTGAGTAGTTTAAAAAAGAATATTTCATATTCACGGCATACTTGCTAAAAAATAAAAAAAATTTTCAAAAGAAAATAAAATTTTAAAGCGAAAACTATTCCTTAAAACAATAGAAATATCATGACGCTAAAAAAAGATATATAACCCGCCAAAAATATAGGGAAATCACTATAGCTCAGCTTGTGTGTATGAACTAACAAATATAGCATGCATCGTTACGAAAAGCTAAGCTCTTCAATATAGACGTAGAAGTATGAAAAAAACTATATAAAACTTTTATAGTTACACAAGATATTGAAAATTCCGTACAAAGGATGTATATGGCGTTGTAATTCGGTGAAAATTCGAATCAGTCTGAGCTACATTTTGGCGATGGCGGAACGCACAGTCAGTATCGAAGAAACAAAATTAGGTGAATTTTCAAATTTAAAAATTCTATTCGTGTTTTTTCATGAATTTGAGCGTTTCAATTTGTATTTAAAGAATTTTTAGAAAACTTTCGTTTTTAATACATTTTCAGAACTCTACTTTCTGATTGCCAAATTCCTTTCACAAGGACCTTGCCATGAGTCCAGCAAAGTTGGATTTCATTTAGAATAACTTATAATTTAGTCAAATTCAACCCCGAATCTTTTTTTCACAGGTCTTGAAGAATGAAATGATCAAAAATCAGGTTTCACTTTCGTTTTCTATTTCACTGTAGTCGGCAAATAGGTTTTTTTTGTTAAGTTTTGAAGTTTTGCTTCGGCATTGCGGACTTTGCCTGGAAAATGTAGTTTACAGTATAAAAAAGTAATTTAATGAATTTTAAAAAATTTTTAGCTTCTTCCCAAAAGAATAGACTGGACGGGGAAGCCACATTTAAGAAGTTTTGAAGAATTGGTAGATTAAATAATTTTTATTTATTCTTTAGTTATTCGATTCAATAAGAATTACTCAAAATATAAATTTAAAAAAATTGAAGAAAAGTTATTATTTTAATGAGGATTTTGCCTAAATATCTCTCGCGCAGATCTTTGTCTTGCTTTATAGCTTACAAGCGCTTCATTTTGAAAAAATTTATTAAAACTTTTAAAATTTAATTTTGCAAATTATGTATTTTTAATTAGTTCAAAAGTGTATTACATCTCAAGTTTTTCATTTTTGAACCAAACTTATTAAGATAAAAGTAAACTCGGTTTTAATGGAAAACACTTGAAAAACCAAAAATGGGTAATTGTAAAAATACAATAACTTTTTACAGATTGAAATAAATAAGCACTTATCGGCGGACCATTTGTATAAAATATGTCAAAGATTGTTGCAACTCTCAAACCAACAAAGTCCTTACGCCGAAATCAAAGGAATCAGTTCATTGTTAGGGGCAGGAAAATTTTCTGTTCTTTCTAAAGATACAAGTTAGATAATAAAACGTGATTTTTACAATAAAACTTTGAAAAATGATTAACCAGCTCAGTAAAAATCTTGTTCATTCATTTTCAATTGAATTTTGCTTATGATTTATAAGGGATTAATTATTTTTTTTCGATTTATTTTTGACAGAATCTTGTAAAGCTTCATTTCGACATATACACAACAACATTGGTCAGTATTTCATCCAAAATTGACAATAAATACATTTATACTTTTTTCAAATGCTTTTGAAAACTCTATTTTGTATTTATTTAGAAACTCACTCTAATCATCATTTTTATCAAATTATATTTATGTATATGTTCAGTAAATGGAGTAGACAGTAATTGTTTAATTATTCATAATAATATCCATTTATATATGACCATTGTGAGCATAGAAAGGTGTGTAAAATAATTTTATTATAATCAAAATTTATTTGGAACAAAATTTTTCAAGATTGTAGTTTTGAGGTAATAACCAACTTGAAATTGATGAATTCAGGTTCCATTTTTTTCATACTTACACAGTTTTCCTTACCTTAGGATTCAATAATCACACAAACTGAATTAGCCAGAATTTTGCTAGTTTTTCATTAGAACAACAACTTCTTTCTTACCCATGAATGTAGTTGGCTAATGAGTTTTTTTGTTAATTCATTCAATTTTGCTTCGCTCACAATTGCTTAAAGTAGTGTCATTATTTCAATGATTTAAAGTTTTAAAAGGAAGACCAATGATGGTCTTTCGTCATTTGATTGGTGCTATTGCTACTTTTCCAGGGTAAAAATCTGAACAACCTTTCTCTGTCTTCCAGTAATTCATTGAAGTTACTAACTTCATTTTGTCAAGATAATCTTTTTTGAGAACTTCACAGACTGTTTTAACACAAGCTTTTATATAAGCAAAAAAAAAATCTCAGGACCAACACTAACAGCTTGATGAAAAAGATAGGGTACATTCCTAACCTACACAGATGAACTTGAGAATTAAAAAAAGCACACATGGACTATTAAGGTCAAATTTGTAAAACACATGTAAAACCTGTGATAATATATGACTCAGAAATTCGGAGGTATGATCTGTAAAAGGGTATTCTGGAAAATGCAGAAAAACACATTCAAATACCTAAGATAATGCAACTGAAGAATTCTTAGCATCCGCTTACCATTCAAGGACTTTTAGACATGAGGGCCATGGGTTTTTTTAGACTTGATAAGGTCATGTATAATTCAGTACAAATTTGATCATTTTTATTGTTACATCGATAAATTGTTCATTTGCTGTAATTATAAAATATTCCCAAGGTTTTAATATTCATTTGTTAAAAGCCTTATAATAATTTGATGAAAATCAATGAGAATCATAGTTTAACAAATACGCAAAATCGTTTTATTAACGTTTTAGATTATGTAAGAACTTTATTTTAGTGATAACTAACCCAGTGAGCTACGAGATCGCTTATAAAAGGATCATTCAACATCTTCATGATCTTATAACCATGGAGCTTAATAGCATCAAATCTGATAATCACTTTTCAGCAAATAAATAATGAAATTTTACATTCATTTCTTTCATAATTCTAGGCCGAAATTAACACAATAATTAATATTTTGATACACATTATTAATAATTTATTATCCATTATCATCCCAGTATCTTTAGTCAGTCACAAGCAGACATGGGACATTGTTCCTAAAAGCATTCCAGATTCCATCCTCTCCAAGTTCACTCGACAGTTCAAATCTCTTGGACATCTTTCTTCTGTCTACTGCCTTCTCTTTGATCGCACTGGCCATTATATTTTTACTGTGAGTAACTCGTTTTTTTTTATATCTGACTATGATTCTGTCATGTCTATTATTTTTCTGTCATTTTCAGTGCTATATAAATGAATATCAGCGTAGTTCATATTCCTTATATTAGAATATGAAATACCAATAGCCTCAGAGTTTTTGATTTCTATTTCACTATATTATACTATATATATAATATAACAGCACCATCAAATAATCTCCAAAACCTTGACAGGGGTCAGATGACAACCTGGTAAAGGCATGGAGTGCTGTGACTGGCAGGTTATTATTCACCTTCAGAGGTCACAGTGCCGAGATAAGTGACATGGCTGTGAGCCACAACAACCAACTTCTGGCGGTGGGCTCGTGTGATAAGCTTATAAGAGTGTGGAGCCTCAAGACATCAGCTCCTGTTGCTGTCTTACAAGCTCACACTCACATGGTCACTTCACTTCGAGTTGGCAATTTTGATTTTTTTTCAATGTCTTGTTATTTGGTTGAATTTTTTAATTTAATTGTGGTTTGCTATTTAAAATTGTCAAGTAGGTTTTACCAACTCCAAACATATAAAATGACACACCCACTTTTCGACAGTAACACTCAAAGATGCTAACCTCCTACTAACTAATAATCAAATTATGACCTTAACCTTTCAATTCATCTTCACATTCAGTTCTCTCCTTACACCAAAGATACCACGCAATATTTAGCATCTTCTGGGGGTGATGGGTGCTTGTGTGTGTGGCAGTATGACTCTAAGACCAATGTGTTCAAGTATGTCGGTTTTAATTAAAATTATCTACTTTTGTATTGTATTTTTTTCACTTCCATGTTTCTCTATGTAGGTAGAAAAGTACTCTATCTTCACCAACAGGCTGTTAATTTTCCTGTCTTAGGGCGTTTTTTTTGTTAATAAAGAACTTGTTAAATCTTAGCCAGATGAGAGCAACTTTGGAAAAACTTTTTTGTAAAATCTTCTTAGAAATAATTATTTTGAAATAGTAATTGAAGCAATTTGAGAAGGTAACTGGAGAACAGGCAACATGTATTTAGATATGGAAGTATACTGGAAGTTATTCTTGTGGTTTTTCAAGCAGAAGTGAGTAGACATTTTATTTATTGGTTTGGCTACAGGCAATGGGTGTACAAGGACTGAAGTTGTATCAAATGTTTTCTGACCTCTAACGAGCTCGATTTTGTACCTGTTGATAACTGAAAAATGGTTGGTGATGAAATACTGGAATTTATTACAGAGCTCTGCTATTTTCCTACTTTTTTAATAATCGTTTTTGATTTTATCAGCCAAAGGTTGTCTTTTGTAGTGATTTGATTTAGTGTCAAAATCATTTCGGTCTTCTTTCACTAATGTCACCCAAAATCATTGGTGCTTCATCTCCACAAACATTGTTCTTAAAAATTTTCAGATTTTTCATGGTCCATTAAAATTAATTTTTTTGTCAAAAAATTTTGATATTCATAAAATTGCAAACCATAATTTTTTTTGACTCCACCAATCAGCACAAAGCCAACAAAGTTCATAGAGAGATCTCGACCTGGTACTCAGATGTTGTGTCTTTCTTTCAGCTCTGGTAAGCTTGTTTGTTAATTTTCTCAGTAATTTTAATAATTTTTTTTCTTATTATTAGGATCATTATTTCAGCCTCTCTCCATCATCTTATATTCGCCTTTCGTCATCTTTTTTTACTTCTATCAGTTTACTTGCATTCAATCATAGTTTCCATAAATAAGCCAGCCATCTGTCTCTTTAAATATCTTACGAACTAAATGTTCAAGCTTATTTTCTTATTTTGTTTGTCTATGGAACAATTTAGTACGACATATCCAAATACAGTAAGCCTTCAAAAATCCGGACACGTTGGGAACAAATATTGTCCGGATTTTTGAAAAGTCAAGGTTTTTTACAACATGCGTATTGATGTCAGTGCACCCAAAAAATTTTTCAAGAAGTCAATCATAGTCTGATGCTTTATTAGTTTTGGCTTTTCTTTGATAAGTTTATCTTGAAGCAAATAATTTGCATGAGTTCATGCTTAGTCACAAAGTTGTTTGCTTCGTCATGTTAGTAGTTGTCCGATCAATTAATTTAACATTTTTCACGAAATTCGATAATTTACGATAAATTAGGTTTTGTTTTTCAACAACTTTTTTCTGTTCTATTTTATTTTGATGTTTTACTTTATCAATAATGTCGAGGTACGTGTAGTGATGAGCTACGTGATGTTTTCAATTCATAATCTCTTTTTCAATGAATATTAGCATGCTAACGTATTATGGTAAGGCTATACTTACCGAAAATTCTAACTTTTTTTGCTAATAAATGTACAAAGTTTTTGCTTGTAATATCGACGTTAGTGTTCATTAATATTGCTTGAAAGTACATTAAGATGTTCTAAAAAGTTATACTCTCTCTCTCAACTAAAGTATTTCAATTTATATTCTTTTTTAACTAAAGTATCTCGATCTATTATTGATAAAAATTCTTTTCTTTAATTTCATAATGTTCATACATTTCACAAAAATGAGTTTTGGATCATTTACATTTCTGTTATTGCTATGAGACTTCATTTTTTTACCACAACTTGTGCCACACATTTCTCATAGTTGATGGCTATGCACTACTATAAAATTTCGAAACTTCCTCGAAAAAATTCTTGGATTATTAATTTATTTGAGTTAACTTTTTGGTTTTTGATGCCTTACTATATTCAGCCAATAATACAACCGAGTCAAAAAACAAATACTCATTTGTTCAATAACAAAAGAGTTATGATTGACAGGAGGGGGTTACCTAGCAACAGGGAGTTCTGATTATGTGGTGAGGGTGTATAGCATTGGAGGGAAGGTTGCTGAGAAGATATGCGAGCTTGAGTCACATGTGGTTAGTTTATGTGCGTGATTGTATGTCAGTTTGTTGAGGTTGCATTCGTGTTAATAATTGTGCATGTGTTTGTCATAATTTCCGTGGCATCATTCTGCTTAGCTTTAAAGTATTTGTTAGAGCATTGCTGAATAGAATGAAAGTGTTGAAGAACAGTTAAGAGAGTACAATGTGGGTTTTCCACAAAAAAAGCCTGCTTTGACGCACGTAGTATCGTTTATTTTTTTTGAATGTTATAAAATAAAATAACGCTAACAAATTTCTAGTTAACCCTTTACATAGTTTATCCACTCAAATGACTCCAAGTAAACACCACCAAACACCCTCCAACACTACTAAAAACAGGATCGAATAGACAGCATCCAATATGCCAACCACGACTTACGTTTTGCCACCGGCAGTAGAGACGGCCACACACGCATATACCGATACGAACGTTCTGAGTGGCGGGCCCTAGTGATCAATACGGCGCAAAGCTCGAGTCATAATGATAGCTCATCTTCCTCTCTCCCTTCAAATCTTAGAGTGACTATGGTGGCTTGGAGCCAGGATGATACTTTTGTCTTCACTGCTGTGAGTGATAACAACGTCAAAGTATGGGATTCTTTCACTGGAGAGCTTGTTCATTGTTTTAAGGTTGGGGGAATGGTATCGATGATTTTCTTATTAAATTAATATATATTAATAAATTTTTTTATATTCACCAGTATAAAATTTCTTACACGATACAAACCTACAGGGCCACACAGACGAAGTTTATGTGTTGGAACCAAACCCTGTAGATAAACGCATATTGTTGAGCGCTGGACATGATGGCTGTATAATATTATGGGATATCTTTCTTGGAACCAAGCTCAAATCTTTTACGAATGATGTGTGTGCTTGATTTAAAGTTTTTGCTTGCATAATTTTTTTTTTCATGTTATATAAAACACCACTATACCACTCGATCAGTTAGAAGGGCAGGGCTTTGGCATGGTATACGATTGTAAATGGTCGCCCAATGGACTTGAGTTTGCCGCTACCGACTCATATGGGTTTGTTATCAGTGTAATGTCAATCTGCAATATATTCTTTAGCGAAAAATTTGCTATAACTTGATAATATAAGAATAAAAACGACGCATATGATGAGGTGGGGAATGTTGACGTGGTTCAAAGTCTTGTGGAAATTTTCGCTATGGATGAAGTGATAGAAGTTCTAGGATTTATAAAGAATGGCAGAGCCAGTGAACCAACTAGAATTGTCAAAGAGTACCTAGCTGCTTCTTCACATGGAAGGCAAATTATGATTCAAATAGTAAAAGAAATTTTGGCTTAAAAAAATATCCTTCTTGACTGGAAGCCAAGAACATTGTTACTGTTTAATTCATCATCATCTTCTTTCAAAATCATTTGTTCTTTTTGAGAAGGAGTTTGACCAAATCATGAATCTCCATGTTTCTCATTAGAAAGCCTAGCTCTCTTTTACACATTCTTTTCAGCTTTTTTCTGACATACTGACTGGTTTATGTCTTTTGAGGTTCAAATTATACACCTCCAGTGTCAAACACTCTTGGCTTTCTCAATCTGCTTTCTAATTCTGGTTTTTAACTGTAGTAACTACATATTTCCACTGAAGGATAACCTCGTTGTCCGCTATACTTCATGCCAACCAGTCGTCTCAGCATTTTATTTTCATTTCTCACCAGCGTTTTAACCAATTTTTGGATGTATTGAGAAGAGAAAAAAAAACCTACGTTGAAATAATTTTTAAACTGAAAGTTTCAGAAAAGATAGCCAGCGGAAAGTAAGCAACTTATATATAGATACAAGAAAATAAGATTGATAAATGATGGGAGCATGTGAGGAAAAGGTCAAAAATAGGGAACAAGGGAAGAAATTGATTTTTTTGGCGATCTTTGATAATAAAAACTAATGAAAGAAGAATAAAATGAGTTGGATGTTAGCTCGGGCTAGCAGTCTAAAAATTTGCTCAAAATAAAAAGCTTGTTTTATTGATTATGATATAACTAGAATTAATAATCTAGACCAACTGCTGCCTTGCCCAGCTAAGAGGGCATGTGCAGTGGTATAATCTAATTAGCTTATTTATTTCATTAATAATTAACTATTCAACATAACTTTCTCGTTTTTTTTCTTTTTTTCTTCTATATAGATTTAACTTAATTAAAAAATAGAGAATACCTTATTTTATCACTCGTTGATTGTCTAATATTCTTAGTCACATCAGCCTAAATCGATTTTTTCGTTGGTTTTATAACTCTCATAACAATATCCCACCTTCAGTTACCTTCTAATGTACGGCATCGGATCAAACGAGAAATTTAGGAAGGTATGTATATATGAAAATCGTTAGTAGAAAGTTTACTTGCTCTTCGCTTGTTTTTAAGGACTCAAAAGCAGTTATATATAAATATTGACATTATAAATGTTCTCATTTTTCTTTTATGCTCATTTTTCCTCTATTCTTTCTACAGTTTTTTTAGTGATTGTTGTGAGCTCTTCTATGTTCTATTACTTATTTTATCGGAAGGTAGAATCTTTGCTATTGGTCATACATCTATTCAAATATTATTTGCATCTGCTCATTTCCAGTTAGTTTTGGTAGAAGGTGTGATGAGGTATCTTTTGATTATATGGTGAATAAAATAGAACTTGAACTGGCCTCATGTGAGGTTTCTATATTTGTGTCGAAAGTTTGGCTGATTGGATGTACACGTCTGTTATTTTTATTTTTTTTTGTTTTGTAGTTTTTCGTCATATTAAATCGATCTTATTTACTTCTTTTCTCTGAAAGCCGATTGTGTTTAAGCAGTCTAATTTGCTGCTTTTCGTATTTCATTGAATATTATTGACAAAAGAATTCAAAGCATGGCTTGTACGATGCAAGTTAGTCACAGGTTGTTTGATATTAATGGTTTATTTGGGCTCGGGATAGATATTAAAGATAATGTATAAAGGCTGATATTTTTGTCTGTTCTCATCATATTATTCAGTTGGTTTGTTATGATTATTTTTATTTTTTTAGATTTTATTTGAAGAGCTTGATAGTCATGTTTTAGTGGTCTCCATCATTTTTATGTCTTTTCACCTTTCTGCACATGCTTGCTTGGGAAATTTAGGTTTGATCTGCATTGTACCTGTTAATGATTGTAGAATAATTTTCTCAGAATTATTTTCAATTTATTATATCCAGTTTTATTTTTTTGTCTGTTTTTCAGAATAGTATGTAAAGGTTGTATGGGTTGTGTTTGAGACTTTATTTGTAGTTTTTAAGATGGAAAAAGTTTTTCCTTCCGCTTTTAATACTTTTCAGGTTTTATAATTATTAAAAAAGATTATCTTTGTAATATTTTGTTTGCAAGACTTGCCAGAGTCTTGATGTCTCTGACAGTTTCTTTTGTTCAGTTTTCTGGTTGATATTATCTTGCGATCATATATTGTATGCATTCCATTGTAGCATAGTGATGATATCAACCTCTATTTGAATTTCTCATTCTGGGTTTGAATTTCTGTGTTGTTAATTGGCCACACTTTATAAATGTATATTTTTTCTATATTTGAAAGTGTATATTTAATTTTTCTTCGTTTTTTAGATTATGTAGGTTTGTATAATTACGCCATTTTTTTTCAAAGTTTTGTTTCTCCAATCTTCCGCCTTATTTATACTTCGTGTTTGTTTGAATAACCTTGTGTTACCTTTGTTTTTGACTTTTTCGATTTTTTCATATCCATACGTTTTTTCATTAATTTTGGCATATGAAGTTCAGACGTTGTTTCAGTTCGTCTGAGCTGTTCTTGTTTCTGTGTTTCTACTTCTGTTTAATTTTATGGCTATGGGAGCATAGCTCCTTTCAAAAGCTGAAACATCTTTACTGAGCTTGTGTTTAATCTCTTCTTCAAAGGAGTAGTTAAGAGAGAACACCGCCTAAATATTGAAGCTATCTAATATTGATTCACAAAAACACGCAGTTACCCGAAGAGTTATATTTTCACACGGACTACAGACCAGTCATAAGAGATTCTCAACACAATGTATTGGATGAACAGACCCAACTACCTCCACACTTCCTCCCTCCACCATTTCTTGTGGACATTGATGGAAATCCACATCCGCCCGAATATCAACGTCTTGTTCCTGGTCAGTAATGAGGGGGGTGGGGGTGGGGGTGAGGTAGATGGTGAAAGAGCTTTTTATCATATTGGGTTGGTTCTAAGTAGATTTAGTAATGATGGTTAGGTTTTTGTGGTGTATAGCTCTATATAAATCGGGCACCCCTATTTGTTTGAACTAAGTTTTGAACAAGAAAGATTTTTACTATTGATTGGCTTTATTAAAAAGTTTTTTAAGAAATTATAAAGAAAATATAACGTCAAAATAAAGTATATTTTTAGTTATTCAAAACTAGTGAATGAAAAATCTGATCAAAATTCGATCAGATTTTTCACCCACTAGTTTTGAATAATCAAAATATTTCACGTTATGGTCATGACGTTAAAAGGCACCTACTTAGCGTCCTAGCGTTTAGGTCTGCTAGCTATTGGGGTTACTACCTTTTCAGGGTAGAAGTTTAAACAATTCTTCTCTGCCTTCCACTTGTTCTTTGGGATTACTAATTTTATCTAGTTAAGATTTTTTTTTGGAAGACTCCACACTCACTGTTTCATCAGTCTGCTCTCATGAGGCTAAGTTTCTAGGACACGTTCTTCATAAGCAAAGAAAAAAATCTTAAAGCCAAGACTTAACAGCCTGCTGATGAAAATAGGCTTCTTAACCTAAACAACAAAAAATGGGGTAAAAAATAAAGAAATCAAATTTGCGCATTTTCATTTAAGCGATCAAATTATAAAGATATTTTTGGGCTTCAATAATAATTATTAAGAGAAAATTAGTGTTGAAAATATACTTTTGTAAAAAACTTATGGAAATACCAAGGAAGTTTTCTTGAACAAGAGGTTTAAGTTTTAATATGTAAAATGGATGTTGGACCAACAGAGTAAATGTCAAACATTTATGAAATTCAAAATCGAAAAGAAAATACGCACAAAAAATGGGACGAAGTATTTTTTTCTAAATAAAGAAAAACAATGGAATGAAGCAAACAGTTGTCAATACTATCATCATGATATGGTGAAAATCTTAAAATAAACGTGTTGATGTTGGAAGATCACAAATGGTTTGGTCGCTGTTTATGGGAAAGGAAAATCTTACAAGCGTTCTGCAAAAAAATGGAGCATTTTTAATAAGTTCAGTACCTGCTGCTTAGAAGGGTGGGCTTCAAATTATGTCATATTTGATTACTCGATGCCTTGAAGTTATGAAGGGCCAGAGTAAAACGTTCAATATAAATGTCTTTTGAATTGCCGTTAATTAAGGAATAAATGATTTTCGTTTATAAAAATACCCGCTTCATTTTGGTATTGTTTTTGCTGTGATTTGAAAAAGAAATTGAATTATTTCAAAGATATGATTTTTGATCTTATAGTTTCATAAAATAATTTATTTTTCTGTAGTTTTTTAATGAATATAATATTATAAATATCCTATATAATTTTATTTTAAAAATTATGGTTGCGTGACTATCAGCAGCAATAAAGTGTATGGGCGGTGGGAATGTGATGCAAATATTATAGTATGTTTTTAATTATTTTTAATTTACTTTTTATTATTTTCATGATGCATAGGTCGTGAGGATTGCAACGATATGAGTCAACTCTTGCCTGTTGTGGTTGTGGCACCAAATGGCAGTAGAGAAGTTATTGATGACCTCAATGGGGAAATCTTGGCGAACAATAATAATAATAATGATTTAATCGACGAGCTGATTGCGAGAATGCAAAATAACGAGGATAATAATAATAATAATAACCCTAATAGTGATAATAATAATAATAGTCTAGCAATTTCATTGTCCAATAATCAGCCGTCTGCCCAGACCATTAACAGGGTTAACCAATCAGAAGAGCATGAAGGTCAGCCCATCAATATGTGTGTATGGGCTAGGAGAGATCTGATTCGCCAGTACGATCAAAATACTCTCAGGTTAGTTTGTGTGATTGCTGTATGTTATAATGCTTTTCGGGTGAAGACATTTAAATGCACAATGGCTCAAACATTGGAATGCTCAGGAAAAATTATCAAATAATATCAATCGTATAAACAATTATAAAATATTTAAATTTATATATTTTGTTTTTTATTCATTTCTTTATTTATGCATATGTGGATAATTTTTTTTCTTGATGCTTATATAATTTTATAAAACTCTTATTAATTTTTTATTTATTAAAACATATATATTTATTTTTTTATTATATATATATTTATATTTTTATGTATGGTATAAGAGTGTGGGTGTGTGTTACGCAGACAAAAAGCTTAGTACTGTACAGTTAATAAGTGTTTGATTTGCATTTTTTGATGTTTATACCATTTGTACAATCATCCAGGAGCATTTGGGAGACGAGGATAGCAGTGACGGAGGAGGAAAAGTGTGAAGTAGCATTTGAGAGGAAAAAGAAACCCATCAAAGAGCTATTTGTACGTATATATATGTATATGTATATCAAAAAATTCATTTGTGAGTGAAATTAAAGGTGTCATACGGTAAAAGGACAAAACGACGATAATATTATAATGTGAACCTAGATTTTAAAGACTCAGATATAGTTTTAACATAAAAAACAAAGGCTCTAATGAACAACCAATGGCAGACTGAAACCTTGTTCAAATGTGCTGGGTGCTTAGGTACTGTTAGGTCCTTTGATGGCAGAAAATCTTCAGAAGTAAAACTGGGTAACGATATACTTGAGGTTGTCACTGATTTTTGTTATCTATGTGACGTTTTATCTGCTGGTGGTTGCTGGAAAATTTCACCAATAACTAAAATCAAATGTGCTTGAAATAAGTTTCATCAACTCCTTCCTCTTCTCACCAACTCCAAAATTTCATTTTTCCAATTAAAGGTCAAATATATGTCTCATACATAGCAAGCATCTCATACGCATCAGAAACCTGAATCTCGTCCATATCCCCCTTGAACCATTTAACGCAACGATCTCATCAACATCATCGTTTTGCATCTGTTTCCATGCTAACAGGGGTTCATAATGGCTCTTCTCCACATTTTTTGGTCTTGGACAAGTTCAGGTTCGAGTTTCATTTTAGTAAGGTCATTGCTTACTAATTGGGACCATCAATGATCTGACAATCATAAGATGGATATGCAAAGCCAAGCCAGAGTAAGCAAAAAAGCTTTTCTTAAAAAACTCAACTTCAAACGATCACCCGTCTTAACAGGCGGAGGGGGTTTGGTCGCAACACAGGTTGGGTATCGAAAGTTCTGAGTATCAATGTGCCAGCAATAAGAAAACCTGGAATACCAAAGCTGACTTAAGAAGAGCCGCTGAAAAAGGATCGCAAAAAGTTTGAAATGTCATCAACCAGTTCTTATGATCGCATGAAGGAAGAAGTTAACTTTCAAAAAAGTCTCACCCTCTGTTGAGGAAAATGGTTTCTAAATGAATGATGATGATAATGTTTGAAAAAAATACTTCAAAAGACAAGAAATGCTGAATTACAACTATTCCCAGCAACTCATTATTTCTTCACCTGCCTAAACGTTTAGGAAAGCGGCCTTCATCTTTGACTGCCTCAAATATTACAACTTAGTCATAATTCGTTGATTATGCAGTCACAACCAACGATAACTCCTATTTGGGCTTTTTTTTTAAGTTTAGGAATCAGTATGATGGACAAATTCTTGTCTGAAGATTAATGTGGTTTCAACACGAAACGTAGTCTCATTTTTGATAGCTAACTTAATAGCTCTATTTCCATATATTCATCTATCTATTCAAAGTTAACAAATTCCCCTCAACAGAATGATAATGAAGATTCGAATGACTCAATCAAGCAAAAAATGAGGATCAGAGAGAAAAAGTACCTCATGTTTTACAATTATGCTCTTTTATTTAATACCGAGTTAATGCAAAAATAAATTTATAAAAAACAGTTTAATACACGTTTTTATTCGAGGTTAAACAACACAAACACAGACTAATAGAACTGAGCAATAGAAACGAAGAAAGAGGCAGGAACAGATTAGAGAGGAGGGCCTTGTACGATACAGATCAGTCTGAGCAGGTGTGTATGTGTGTGTGTGTGTGTGTGTGTGTGTGTGTGTGTGTGTGTGTGTGTGTGTGTGTGTGTGTGTGTGTGTGTGTGTGTGTGTGTGTGTGTGTGTGTGTGTGTGTGTGTGTGTGTGTGTGTGTGTGTGTGTGTGTGTGTGTGTGTGTGTGTGTGTGTGTGTGTGTATTTGCTTGCTCGCTTGCTTGTTCGTTTTTTGGTTTGTTGGTTGTTGGCTTGATTGTTTGTGTTAAATATCCAAATTGAAGTCCTATGTGTTTGTATTTATGAGTGTTAGAATTCTCATATAGGCTTTCAACTAGTTGTTTTCGAATCGTTTTGATAAAGCTTCACACTGCTCGTGTGTACTTTGTCACGCTTTATCATGGGGCTGGCACCTTTCTTTCAATAATCTGAGCGCTTATCACAACGCTATGTTCATAGTTTCACTACATTGTACAAAACGAATATTAAAAGGAGTCCGTTTTTGACGCCTATGAGGATGAGGAGGAAGAAGAAGAGGAAGCAAGTAGGGATTTCTCCTTTCTCAACATCTCGAACAATAAAGCATCATCCGACAGGTATATGGCGGGGTTATGTTTTTGCATGAAAAATGTATAATATTTTTTAAATTTTGTGTGGCGGGTTCAAATAATTACGTTGAATTAAAATAACATAAAATTTAAGGATTGATATATCAGTTACAATGATATATTAAATCAAAACACTTTTTTTATTGCATCCATCTTGTGAAAGTTACAAACTGCTGTCCTGGTTTGAATGTGGATAATTAAATAACTTCAAATTCATAGCTTTTTTTGTTATTACCCTAATTAACATTAACTGTCTGCAGTGATTCGACGGAGTATTCTGATTGGTCGCCAGATGGCAGAACGTTCAAGCCTCCTATAAGACAATCCAGTCGTAAAAAAAGAACCATCTCCAAAAGCAAATGGAACAAGTTCTTGGCTAACTCTAAAAATGAAGATGACGACGATGAAGATGATGAAGATGATGATGAGTCAGTAAAAAAAGGAAAGAAAAAGGTGGCGAGTGAAGAGTCAATGTCGTGCAAACGGAGTAAGAGAAGAATGGTATTGAGGAGTAGTGATGAGGAAGAAGAACCAATTCAACAGATAGAGCCATCCAGTTCGCAGCAGATATCACCTCAACCTTCTACCTCATTTCTGCAACCACAACCTTCTACTTCACATCTACAACCATCCACCTCATCTTCACAACCAAACACAAGCTCTATTTTTCTTCCCAAACACGTCAGCTTCTCAAGCTCAGTGAAAGAGGTACCAGCTGAGTTTAGACCACCTGAGTGGCTGACAACTTCAGTTCCATCTAAGGCTCCATACTTTCCTCAAATGGGCGATGAAGTGGTTTATTTCAAGCAGGGTCACCAACTTTACCTTGATGCTGTCAAAGCAACCAAGGCATACAGCATCCAACACACTTTCCTTCCGGCACAAAAACATCCTTCTCTCAAAGTTGGTGGCAAGTTAAAATACTGGTTTTAATCTAGATGAATTTTTAATAAATTAATTGAGAATCGAAAGCTATAATTTTTGATAAGTTCAGCCTTATCATAAAACGTAAGCAAAAAAAAACTTTCAATCTGTATTCAATCTAACATTTTAGAGACATCTGAATGTACTTATAAATAATATTTAACCATTTTTTACATCGATTTATAAGAATTTTAGTACGTTTATTGAGTAAAAAAAGCTATAATTTTCGATAAGTTTAGCCTTATCATAAAGCATTAGTGATGGTAATGCTAAACGTGTCGAAAATTATAGCTACTTTTTTGCTCAATAAATGTACTTAAATTCTTCCATAAACCGACGTAGAATAATTTTTGTATATTGAATCTCTAAATCAATAAAGCATACACAAAAACTCCACATACAACCATTTCTTCTAAGCATCTATTAGCATACGTAACTCATCATTCTCACCACCTTACTCAACTATTATAACAAATATCATCCCAACGCCATTTCACCCGCCTATAGCATCACATCTAATTTCCACCAACCATCTCACTTACACTAACATAGGAGCATGAACTGATGAAAGTGGTAGGAATAAAGTATGAGATCAAGCCTCCGAGGTTGGTATGCCTTAAACTTGCTTTCATCGACCCTGACACTAGCAAACTTACCGGGGGAACTTTCACAATTAAGTACGTGTGGGGATAATTTTTGAATAGAATGATACTAGTGATAGCAGTTTGATTTTAAAAAAACTAATTCAAAGAACTATAAATATATTTGTACCTCCACTTGATAATGCAAGTTCATCTTACGAAACGCTTCATGGAATACAATAAGCTCCTGAAAGTGTTTTCATTTTAATATATAGTAAACTAATAAAAATAATTGTTGGGGATGATATAAAAACATGGTTTTTCTTATAATTAAAATATATATATGTATAGACTAAGAAATTATGATATATATATAAACGAGAGTCTTCGTTATTTTAAATGAAACTTTTTCGTTCAGTAATTTTTGTATTATTAATAAAACAACAGTAAGATTTTACTTGGAGAAATAACGATGATGGCAGGTACCATGACATGGTGGGAGTGATAGATTTCGTGGTGTTGAGGCATGCATTCAATGTAGCCAATCAGAGGAAGTGGAAAGATGGTTTGTTTCTCTGATTTTTTCAATTCAAATATTATATATTTTGCGTCTAATTGTGATTTTTTTCATTGGAAACTGAAAATTTCTTTATTCAAAAACTTGGGTTTTCGAATCTTGATCTTTTTATAAAATTAGCTTGAGTCAACATTAAAATTCATAGTGCTTTTTGATTATATAGATTTTTTTCACTCTCTATTGAAGGAAAGGTGGTCAGATTACAAAAAATTGTTAGAATAAATATAAAATAGGGTAACAAGCTTCAAAACATGAAACAAATGCTTTTATTAAGCCATAAATAATTTTCATAACTCATTTTTTACTTTTTTTGAAAAATTGCAACTTCAAAATATTATTTTCTAATATATATATATATATAAATAAGATTGACCAGCAAAGTCTGCAAAGTAGGCGCTTAAAAATTATTATAGAACATATTTTTTTTATTATCAAAGCCTTTTGATATTACTGAGATATCGTCGTCAGGTTTCAAATATAAACAAACGGAACAAGACGTTGTCACTCATTAACATGAAAAACACTACTTTAGATAGATATATCTTTCTATTTATATAAAATAAGGTTTTAATTAAAAAAATTTTAATTTCTAGGGGATGAATGGTGAAAATTACTGTATTAGTTCAATAAAAATTTAGGTGTGAATGATTTTATGAGGTAGCATTTCTAAAAATAGTGGGCGTTTAGGTTCGGTTTCTTAATAGAATCTTTTTTTTAAACTTCGAAACATTGGCAAAAGAATATATTTAAATAAATTGCCAATTGTATACAAAACGAACAACACAGGCGACAAGTTTCGCTGTTTGATTGACAACAATTGGTGGAATGGAACATTGTTGAGGCACCAACCTCTGCAACAACAATATCCCCAATCTCTTTTTCAGTGCCTCTGCGTCAGGTCTTTTATATTTGCTTGTGTGTGTGTGTTCATATGTTATTTTTTGTTCCATATAATATTTTATTAAATAATTTATCCTTATTATTAAAACACTATTATAATTGTTTGTTAAGATGGGACAATGGTGAGGAAGAGCGACTGAGTCCATGGGATTTAGAGCCTGTGAACAGTAGCAGTTAGTTAAAAATTTTAACGCACTCATTCAACATTTTCAAATATTTTCTCTAATAGATGTTTTTTTCCATGGTTTAACTATATTAATCTTTTTGATCTAGTCCTTTTAGCACACTATATGCTTCATTGAATATCAGGCAGAATTTATAATTTTTACATTCAGCAACTATTAACCTATTTATAACAACCTCCCAACCAACAGAACCATCGGAAGGAGGGTGTATAGAGGCAACAATAGAAGAGATAGCAGAAGTGGGTAGACAAGGCTATGTTCACAAACCTCACGAGTGGCCCTCTCACTGTCCTGATATCGATTGTGATCGCATCGCTCAAGCTCTTGAGGTGGTGTTGGGGAGGGTGAGAATATTGGTGGTATTATTGGGAAATGTGTCGATAGGTGATAGAAATGAGGGTTGGAGGGAAAAGGAGTAACGCAAAACATTCAAACATATTGCAAAAGGGCGCTCTGAGGATGGGGAAGTGGTGTTATGTGATTGGTAAAGAATGAAGTTTGGCAGATAAATTGGATTGGTTGGCATAAATTGAGAATTAATTTTTGTTCATAGAAATATATAGTTATTTAAAAGATATTTCTTTTTTGCTCAGACACTATTGTATAATCATTAATAAAAAATTGAAATAATCACACCAAAAAAACCAACACATTGAATTAAATCATCACACACAAAAACACACTCTTATTCTTCTTTTTTTCACCAATTGGTAGGTTCAGTAAAATAAGTCAAAAAAAAATTTTCGCAAGATTTTTTTTGCCGTGGTTGTAGATATCTTAGAATTTGAAGCATTGGTATAAAATATGGCATTCCAATTTTTTTGATGTTCACTTGAGTGTATTATCCCACTATGATTGGTTAAACCAACCTTGCGGATAACTTTTTGTAGCCGTTATATGAGCTCTCCATGTTTTTCTCAATACACTTTTTTTTTTCAAATAAAGTTATACGACTGTCACTTATTTTTGCTCTTGTTTCCATTGTTCTATCAGAAATTATTGCGAACGCTTCTTCGTTTTTTCATGCCGCACGAAGATGCATAGCCACACTGTGTTGGTTTCCCAAACACCCTTGCGGTGTCAACTTCTGAAATACCATTACTTACTCATTGTACCTGACATTACCTGGCAAAGGTGGGTAATAAGTTTTCAGTTGAACTTTTTAAAATAGAAGTTTATTTTGAACACACAAACACACAGGGGGTGATGGGGTTAAGCATAGCTGAGCCATTCTTAGTCCCTGTTGATCTCAACGCCTTTCCATTGTATGCTCTGGTATGACTTTTGTCATTTTAAAAGTTGTTATTGTATGTGTTTTAACTGTTGTGATGTTTTGACTTTTTGTTATATACTGAAAAACAGAACAGGCCCTCAGACCTGAAAGGCTAACAAGCTTGAACACGAAAGCGCTAAGTTTTTGTTTCTTAACTTTATACTCAAAATGGTAGACTGTTTCATGTTGATGATTCCATTGTACTTTGTGTTATATGTTATTAATGCTTGTGGTTGTTATCCATGAGTTAGAGAAGCTAGAGCGGGTTTAAATTTTCAACTGGCAAGTGGGTAGGTTGGAAAACGTTCTTAAGGCCTGAGATTCATTGCATTCGGAGTTTCAGTTTCTATGAGAGTATTTGATGGAAAGAGTAAGGTCATAGAGAAGCAAATAACCTTTTGGAAAAGAAAAAGATGCTGGCTACAATAAATTGATATCATGTTATCACTGTTGTCACGTTTTTATTCTTCTATAGATGTTATAAATTAGATTTGATTGGTTAGTTTTCATCAGCAATATATGTTTGAATGTTGTTCATATTTTTGTTTGTCTAATTTAATTTATAGTTTCCTTCATGATTATTATTTTCGTCCAATGTACGCCAGCATTGAAAAGAGCATAAAACGTCATTGCTCACCATGACTGACACCTATCCCCCAGGTGATAGAGTACCCAGTGGATCTATCACTGATCAAAGAACGTCTCATTAACAGATTCTATAGGTTCTTCATTTGTTATATTTTAGTTTTTGAGTTTGATTGTTTTGATAGATGAATTAAATTTTTATGTAGGCACAAAATGTATATACATGAACTTGAAAACACACACAGACGCCTAGCAGCTGTGCAATACGATATAAGGCATATAGATAGAAACGCCAGGTCATTCAACCAACCAAATTCCCTCATCGTTAACAACGCTAAACTTGTTACTGATCTGTGTCTCGAAGTTACTACGTAGGTCTACTGTGTGTGTGTGTGTGTGTGTGTGTGTGTGTGTGTGTGTGTGTGTGTGTTTGTGTGTGTGTGTGTGTGTGTGTGCGTACGTGCGTGTGTGTTTGTCATAAATCATTAGTTTAAAAGAAAAAGTTATTTCGATAGAAAGAAATGAAGTTAGGAGTATATAAAATCACAAAAATCGATGAAATCTGGCCGCCCTCGATGGAGTGAAAATGCAACTGAATTTAAGTTTGCTGTCTATTTGGATGATTGCGCAACTACAACAAATGAACTCAACAATCTGAAATATCTGGGAAATTATAGTAAAAGTTGCTTGTGAATGTAACTTTTTTTAGCACTAGTTAATTTTTTAAAGGTTATTTTATTAGTTATTGAGTAGTCTATGGAAATAATAGTTTGAAGTCTACAGGAGGATCTGTAGGGACTTGGTGGAAGATGAAGTAATAGTTTTTGTTGGAGGCTTAGTGTTGTGTTTGGTCTCCTTTATGTCTTTTGTGTCTTTTTAGAGTTTTAAAATTTTTTCAATTTTATAGATTGGTTAACTCGTTAATTTGATTATAAAAAAATTATCTTCAGAGACGCCATGTGTTATGACATCATGCCCATTTACAACCGTCTGACGCAAAAAAATCAAGGATGCAAGAAAATACAAAAAAATCAAAAAGAAAATATTAAAAAGCATGTGGTTGCTGGTAGTGATGAGGACGATGAGGAGGAGGATGGTGATCATAGTAATGATTTTGAAGCTAGTGAATCGTCAGAAATGCACCTTCGAAGACAAGTTCGATATATTAAAATATTTTTTTTTTTCTGTATTTTTCGAGCTGCTCCCGAAAATAATAAATACATGTTGCAATAATATAATAAGAGACTAGTATACTCTAGCATACCGCACATGAACCCTACCTACATGTCTTGCAAAATTCATTTTAGCCCTTCTGCCACACACACACACACCACATAGATCAATCTTAGCCATTTTTTTCCAAAGCCTGTCCACCATGTACATCCTCAAAAGCAGTAGAGTGTGATCCTATATGGCCACTCTAGTCTCCACTTATGATTAACTGTTCCAAAGATGAAACTCTAGCTATGGTAGATTGAAGCGCATAATAGAATTGATCTTTTACACTCTCACTAAGGTTAGCTTGAGGTGCATAAACACTCACAAACACAACTGATCCAACCACCATTCGAATGAGAATGATTCTATCTGAGACTCTAATCACTTCAAACACTTTCTCCCACCACTTCTCAGCCAGTAGAATTCTTACACCACAAGTGCCTTCATCATTCTCACAACCAAAATACTTATATCGAGAGACTCTGCCTGCAATAAGTTTAAGGTTGGTCTTCCAACGAGTTTCTTGTAAACAACACAGATCGACTCTCCTCCTCGACGTGGTTTCCACCACTTCAGAAGCCTCCCCCCCCATCAAACCAACATTTAAAGATCCGACTCGGAAAGAACTTTCATTAACTGTGTGGCAATTTTTCTTGAAGGATGCCTTTCCTTTCAACCACTCTTTCAGATTTTTCTTCTTTTTTCTGGCTGGACCTGCAATTATTTTTAAAACTTACTGTAGTTATTGATATTTTTATTTAACCTATTGCTATTATATATATTACTCCTAATGTTTGAACAAAAAACTCGGTGTTTCACTTGACGCGAGGGAGGATTAGTATTATGGGATAAGTTAACAAAAAATCTCTAGAGTATGGCATTTTTTTTACGTAAAGAGTATTTCGAAATAAATATAAGTTAATTAGCTAAAAAACTAGTTTTTTTTAAATATCGCTAACGTATAAACTTACGAATTTCGAAAATTTGAAAAAAGTTGAGCTAAAGTTTTTATAATAAAATTCTAAAATAATTTTGATAAAAATAAAAAACAGGCCGTGTCCAGAAAGCAGAAAAAATAGCTTTTTGAAAATCAAATTTCGCAAACAGCCGAACATGTCAGTTGCTAACCAAAGAATATTAATAATATAAATTATTAGTTTTAATAGAGTTTGTTTGAAATAGAGTCTTATCAAAAATTTCTTCGGCATTTCGGAAACAAACTTGACGTTTGTAAATTGTGTGCTCTAAAAATATCAATATTAATGACTATTGATATACAATTTTTCGTGCAAAAAAGATATTCACCTAAAAACACTTCTTTTTCACCTAGTCTTATTATCACGAACAACAGACGAGAAATATGAAGATAGCGGAGAGACTGAGACAAAGACACAAGAAACTATGGAAGGGATCAAACGATTCGAGGGGGAAAGATTGGAAACTCATGTGTACAAAGGTTTATTTATTATTTTATCATTTTAGTTTTTTAAATTGATTTTTGCCTTGCCGTTTTTAGATACCATACCAGAGTCTAATCATTTTAATAGTGTATTTTTTTATGTTACTTTGAGTCAAATTTTTGATAAAAGTTTCACACACACACAGTTATTGGACTCAATGCTAAGAAATGCAGATTCGATTCCCTTCCAACATCCTGTTGATCTCCATGAATTCCCTGTATAATAATTATACTAAAAATAACTGTTATTGTTAAACTCATTCTTATTCAACTTACTAAAAACACCCGTTCAATTTGCCACACTCATCCACCCACAACACATCCACAGGACTATTTACACGTCGTAGGCTCAAGCATGGACTTATCGACCATACGTAGCAACTTGGAAAGCAACAAGTACCAGGATATATCAGGTTTCATAAAACACTGCAGGCAGGTCTTCATCAACTCCAGACGCTATAACACCAATAGGCGATCTAAGGTGCTTGGGATGAGGGAGAAGGCTGGGTTTCATGACTAGTTTTTGGTAGCGAATTTGGGTAGAAAAATGGGTGCTTTTGGCTGAGTGTTTATAGAGCATTTATTGTCTCATTTGACGATATCCGTCTGTATTTGCACTTTGTAGTAACAAATATAAAACAATAGTGATTATTTAATATGTAATAACGATATTAACAACTCCATGACTGATAAAAGCTGGACATGCAAATGACTCACCCATCACTGCTCAGTGAAAAAGCAACTTACTTATCACCCAGATCTTTATCATGACGTTGAGGTTGTCATCGTTCTTTGAGGAGCAACTCAAACGTCTGCTCAAGAGCACTAAGCCTGAACCAGCTTCAAAAATGAGGGCCCATCTAAAGTCATTCTCTACGTATGTGGTGTAATGTGATATGATTTAAAATATTATTAATTTAGACTAATATCATATTTTTTGTTCGATAGTAGGTTTCATCATATATTTTTTTGCATAAATATTTTTATTTTCTTATAGCACTCGAAGGGAGCAAAAGAAACGAGAAAGACAGTCTGAAAGCTCACCTGAGAAGCCAGGTAGCTAATAATAACAACACATTAATAATGATTATATATTAATATTTTAATTTTCAAGCAGTTAAGAAAAGGCGAATAATTCATTATGATGATGAGGAAGATGAAGTTAGGACTGATGAGAAACACAAAACACCACTTGAAAATAATAAAAAGATTAAGGTTGAGAGCAATAATGTTAAAAAGAGGAACAGAAAGTATGTGACTAATTATTCTCATTATGAGGATGAGGAGGAAGAAGAAGATGATTCTAATGATGATGATTTCGAAGTTGATGATGATGATGATGATTATGATTATAGAGGGAGAATAAGACAGAAAAAAAATAAAAAAAAGAAAAAACAAGTTTATTATTCTGAAGACGAAGATGAGGATGAAGAGGAAGATGAGGATGATGATGATGATCTTGTGGATTCATCTGGCAGCGAAGATCCGATGCCTCAAAAGAAAAAGAAGGAAGTTCCCAAATACAAAGGAAAAGGGAAAAAGTCTAAAGGACAAAGTAAGACATTTTAACGTTTGTTCAATTTTTATAGTATGAATGAAGGCCATTTTTAATATTTTTTCAAAATATAAAGCTTCTTGATGTTGGCCATATCATCAGCTTTTTAAAAATTTTAACGATAAAAAAATTTGAGACAGCGTTTCCTTTTCCATGGGATTAATACATGCTTTGAAAGAATCAATTTTCATAATTTAAAATATGGCACCATACTAAGTTCTTTTCTATTGCATTTCATAAAAAGCAGATTTTCTACTAAACCTTCATCATTTTCATTTTTTTCTCACTTTCAATCAATTTGTTCTACAAAGTGATTGAGTTTTAAAAAATCGGTTATTATGTATTCGATAATTTTTATTCATGTATTTATTCAACTTTTGGTTCTCCTACTTGTATTTTTCATCGTTCATCGTCTATATTTCCATTTTCATAGGGTTAGACGTCAAAGCACACTGAAAGAAGTGCTTACTGTTGGCCCAACTCGGGATCGATCCCTTAAACTTTAGATAATTATTTTAATGCTCTACCAGCTGAGCTATACGGGCCAACTATTTTGTATTTTTTTTACCATCCAGACTCACTAAGCCCCTTTCCTTCAATACATATTTTGTTAATGTTGAGATATTCATACGTGGATACCTTTTTTTCTCACCACTGAATGCATTTCGGAGCTTTATCACCATTGGTTGATTTGATCTGCCAAGAATATGGCTAAGGTAGCTCCATTTTCTTTTTTTATCAGTTCTTTTATATCTTTTATTTTTGTTTCCTTTTGAGGTTTTCAATGTGGTCTACGTAAAAGATCCTGCATATCTTTTTCAAAAATTTTTAGACTTGTCAAATCAGTTTGTGAAAGGCTCCAAGTTCGGCAATTATATAGTTAAACTAGTTTATTTTTATTCTGTTTTTAACTTGATACTTTTTGATTTCAACATTTTACTCTTTTTTCAACTTCTATTCTAGTAATAATTTTAGTTTTTAATAATTATACATTATTTTAATTGTTTATATCGAATCTTTCTGTTTCGTTTTATTCACTCTGAACCTAAATTTGGTGCATGAACTCCCTATTTAATTTTCAAGATCATTTATGGAGCCATCAATCCAGAGTAAAATTCTTTGTCACCTGCATACGTTGTTTCATCTATATTGTTGAAAGTCAGCTTTTCTCCTAGTTTTTTGGTGGCTTTGAACAGATAAACAACAAACAATAGTTGTAAAAGGCTGTCTCCTTGTGATATGCCTACATTGGCCTTTAGTGTATACCCGCAGGGGTTTTCGATTTTCACACACGTCTTTGCAGAGACTATATGGTATCTTACAATTCTAAGTTCGTCTTTGTTGAGGTGTTCTTTCAAGGTTTTTGAGCATTTTCCTTCTGGAACAGTACTTAATGCTTTTGACTGGCAGTCTGTAGTAATTTTTCCCAAATAAATAACTTATTTTATAAATTACGCTTAGTAGTATTAATAATCTAAGCCGACTGCTGTCAACCCTAGCTACTGGAGCACGTATAGCAGTATAATCCAATTTAATTAAGTGAAGTAGTATGTGGTGCCAATATTGTGTTTTATTTGGTATTGGTTTGTTCAAATATTTTTTATTGTTTTCAAAATTCATTTTAATCATGCGTTTGAATGAAAGAAGAAATTCTACAGTGGCTTCTGAATCAGTGAATTAAATCTGGAAAATAATAAATCTACTGTCAAGTTCAATCTTCTTTCAAAATTTATTTTATTCTTCAAGTCTTGTGAAAGTTATATTTTTATAATTTTTTTGCTTCAATTATCCAACTAAAATGAATATATGTGGATATTTATAATTAAATTGTAAATTCAATTCAATTTTCAATTGTTTCATTTTCAATCTACTTTATATTTTTTTTTTTTCATAATAACTTATCTCACTAGCGATTTTCACTCGGTCCTCCCATACAGAAATAATAACCACTATACCACAGAATCATAATAATAATCACACCCAACAGAACTATCAAAGAACGAGATAAAGAGGCGACAAGATGAGGAGGGGTGTCTCACTAGAAGATCCCATCTCAAGAAAACTACCAATCAAGATGAAGCAAACTACCATAGTCATAACGGTATACGTCACTCGAGTCGCCATGACAACCACCGAAATAATAATAGGAGTAATAATAATAACGAGAACTTCTACCACACTCGAAAAAGCACTCACAACGAAACCACTTCACGATCTTGTCTCTTCATCAGCATCAAGAAGGACAAGAGCAATAATTACAAGACCAACAACATCGTCAAAAATGGTCACGTCGTCACCGATGATGAATTAACAGATACAGAGGATTTATATAAAAAGAAAGATGCCAGTGTGGATTACCTAGGAAATGATTATGAGGAGGACGATGATGAGTTTGAGCATAATGATGATTATTTAACTGGTTCCGACACTGAGACATATTCAAATAGATCATCCCATTTTAGTAAAAAAATAAATAAAGAAAGCAAAAATAAATCAAAGCATGCAGGTAAAACAAAGGATAATAAATACGAAAAGAAATCCAAAAATAGAGCTTCGTCCAGTAGTCCTCGAAAAAGGTTATCAATCACGCTTACTCTCACTACGTAACAATTCATATTTTTAAAAAAAATTTAATTTAGATTCGCGTTTATATTACTTAATTGATGAATATAGGCAAGCTGGCATAAGCACTCGCAACCAGGGTAGGAGAACAGTGCTGTATGCGGAGGAAGATGAAGAAGAAGCAGTCACCACAGGAGCCTCTTTCAGTAGCCGGGGAAGATTACACAAGCCCAGTTCTCGGCTTTTAGCCTAATTTCTCTTTTTATCATAATGGTTTTTGCTTTTATCACTATTATTATGTTTTTATTTTTTATATCTAAACTTTATGTTATGTATGGCGTATTTAAACCTGTGCACTCCACACCATATGTAGTGTTTTTAAAATTTTTATGAACCATCAAACTGTATTTAATTTTTCAAATAAAATATTTGAGACTCGTACCTTGAAAAATTATGATAATTGGAAATTGTGAATAAAATGGACATAAATCAGTCTATATATAGTCAATTGCGTCTGTTTCTTTTGTTGTTAGATGTGGGTGTACTCTCATCATTATGTGTACTTTGTCTTGTTCTTTTTCGAGGTTCAGTTCTACCACTCTTGGTTGTTTCTTGTAAAAGTTCCTTTATGGTTTCTTCATTTTTGTCTGCATCCTTTAGCTCGGAAAGTGAAGATGATGAGGAAGAGGAGGATATTTGAGATATTACTTTTGATGATGTTTTGATCACTGATGGAGTTTTGGAGCATGGGGTGCTTTTGAGGTTGTGCAATGAAGAGGAAGATGATGATGACTTGATGGCTGATTGCCGGGAACGTGGGAATGCTTTAGGTATAAGGTCTTTGAATTCTTCTTGAGGCAGCTCAAAATCTATTTTCTTTTCTATCTTTTGACATTTTTCTGATTCATTCTGTAAAAAAAAAAACTAATAAAACAGTTATTTTTAGGTGCCTAAATATTTGAAATCATTGCTTTATGCAATTATTTCACTTTAATATTCAGTCTAATAGACTATCTCAGTGTCTTATTAAAATAATGGTAAAAAAAAACTAAATAAAAAATATTTTAATTTAATTAAATTCGATATAACTAAATTTATAACCAAAGCACTGATATTATATAGGGAATTGAGATATTGCCAGATGCATTCAATGGACACTTTTGATGAACTGCTACTGTTTAACTTGTTGTAGATTTGCAACATTCGAAAATGCCGGTTTATACCTGTTTAAATATTTTGTAAATATTTTTGTTGTAGCCGCCAAAATATAAATATCTTTATAGATAAATAGTTATTTTGATAAATTTCTTACTTACCGACGGGTTTATAATCTTGCATTGCGTGGAATAAACTAACTTGTGTGTCTACATTCCATATAGATTTCATTTTATCTGTTTCAACCATTTTTTTTTCGAATAATCACAATCGACTAAAGAAACACTTTATTCGTAAATACTCAATCAATTATTCTTCCAGCAAGTGGTTAATAGAAAAATCGTTTCACGGTCTAAAAGTAAGTTTGGTACGTTTATTGAAAATTTTTGAGAATAAATAAAGATCTAAGATTCAGTGTTCATTATCTTGTGGTTCAAAATGCGCAGTCGATCAAAACATACAAGCCACAACCTCACAAAAACATATTTGATTGGTTGACAAAAATTTTCAAAATAAATAAAAAAATCCATTTATTTGAGTATTATTAATTATTAAATAATATTTATATAAAAAATTTTGTTTAATAATAAAATTTAGTTAAGATTAAACGCTCAAAATGACGATTTATTGTAACATAGCTCATCAAAGAGTGTTATGCTTGCGGTAATATAGCTTATGAATTAAAGCTTGCGGCGAGCAAATAAGCTTGCAATATTTTCTTTGTTCGACCAATACGATCTTTTTTGTTATATATATCAAATAATATATTTTTAAAATACATACTAATTTTTATTTTTTATTCATAATTTTTATTGTTCAGTAAAATCTTAAAGTACACAAAAACTACACGGAATTGTTTTTAAATATTTATTAAAGATTAACAATGTTTTCAAAATAGTTTCGATCTGTGAAAATAAATAGAAAACATCATGTGTTTGAAAATTTTTTAACATGTTACAATAAATCGTCGTTCAGAGCGTTTAATATTAACTCATTTTTATTATTAAACAAAATTTTTTTATAAATATTATTTAATGATCAATAATACTCAAATAATAAATTTTTAAATTTATTTTGTGAATTTTTGTCAACCAATCAAATATGTTTTTGTGAGGTTGTGGCTTATGTGTTTTGATCGACTGCGCATTTTGAACCACAAGATAATGAACACTGTCTTTTCGAACGAAGCGTTAATCTTTTTGCTATGTTGTGATTGGTTGCTGAAAATTTCCAAAACTTGTGAAATCCGAAAAAAATAAATAATTGAAATAAAATTATTATTTTTTTTTTTAATTTACAAAGAAAATTTTAATTCAAAACAACCAATCAAACCACAACAAAAAATTTATCTAATGATTTTTTTTTCAAAATTTGCGAAAAAAAGCTAAAATTTGGCAACTAATCAGAAGACAGCAAAATATTAACCTTCGTTTTGTTACTCCCTCGCAATTTGGATGAGTCTTTTGAGAACGAGTAGAGAACCGTAGTTCGGCACGCTTAGGAGCTATTAAAAGTTTAGAAAGATAGAAAGACGAAGTAGAATAAAAAATTTTGTACATGAGAAAACAGATTTTGAAGGAAGACTGAAAGTGAAGAGGTAGCCAGTGAAGATCGACAAGAAATGGAGAGATATGGGAGAATTTAGGAGTATGAGAGACCAGGCGTGCAGCAGAGTTGAAAGCTTTAGTTAGAGGATAGAGAGTAGATTTAGAAAGATTAAAGTACAAAGAGTTGCAGTAGTCAAGTTGGGAGAGAACAAGAGCAGACAAGAATCCTAAGAGAGGCATCATCGAGAGAAGAAGAGATCTGTCTGATACGACGTAGGTGAAAAAACAAAAAGAAGCAACCGAGAGAATTTGGAGATTAAAAGAAAGGGAAGAATCAAGGAAAAAGCCAAGACAGCGAATAGTGGAAGAGGGATAGCTAGTAAGGTCAGAGATCATAATGGGAGAGAGAGGAAGAGATTCAGACTTAGAAAGATAAAGTTAAATTTAGAGGGTTTAAGTTTTGGATGCATGGAGTCACTCCATGAAAGAATAGAAGAGAGACAGAGACTAAGCCTTTCAAGAGTAGAAGAGAGAGGATAAGAAGAGGAGATATAGGTGTCGTCAGCAAAAAGCTGACTTTGAAAAGAGAAAGATTCGATGAGACAAGGAAGATGAGAGGTATAAAGAATAAAGAAAAGAGGCCCGATAACAGATCCCTGAGAAATAAGCTTAGGTCATTGAGAAATTGGACCATGTTGGTTGCTGTTTTGAGAGAGAAAAGAGGGAGAGTAAAAATAAACAATTTAATATATTAGAAATTTTTTTTTTTAATAGACCTATATTCAAGGAAAGCTAGTGGCAAGTCATGAAAGAAGTAACGTGAAAGAACTTTGGTGTGTGAGAGACAAAACAAGTAGCACTATTATAAACTTTGTTAAAAAGAGCACGAGTGTATTTTGGTAGATCGTAGAAGAAAAAGTTTCTGTAGCTCACATGAGAAAGAATTAAAAATCGTATGAGAATTTTGAGAGTAGTCTTCAAGCAAAGAAGAATTTATGAAAAGGGCTAGATTAATTCAAATATACAATACTAAACATAGTGGAGTTCAGATAAATGAAACATTCGAAGATATAGAACTGATCCAGCTAGAAAATTGTAATAAAGTAGTAAACAAAAGGGGGAAAAAAGAGGCAAAGTTATGAGCCATCAGGATTTAATGAGATATACCAACATCAACACACATATATATACTGTTATTGGAGAAAAAACAAAATGCCTAAAATAGCAAAAGTTGTTATTCAAATAAAAGCTTACCAAGGCAGATACAACCTTTTCAAAAAAGTTTGCAATAAAGAAAGATTGAAGATAAGCCCATAATAAAAATTAAAAAGTTTCGACAAAAAAAAAAGATTGGAAGAAGATAGAGAGATTTCAAAACTAAGAATATTAGGGTAAAAATGAGTAGTTCCTTGACAAGACGGGGGGTGAATGATGTCAAAAAGAGAAATACGGAGAGAAAGAATTAATAATTTTTTTCAAAAAAAAATATGAAATAAACGAGAATTCTGTCAAAGAAACGGAAATAATGTAATAGAATATCTATGCATAGAATAGTGTGTTCTATTCATATGCTAACAAAAAACACTGAAAAAGGTTGGCATTCAATTTTTGGTTTTCACACTAACTATTTTTTAAATTATATATATAATTAATTTTCATACTTATTAATCTATTTGTGTGAAAGCTAGTGATAATTATCCTGTGTTTCTTAGGGCGCAGTCGAATCGAAACACACAAGTGGCAAACTTACAAAAACATATTTGATTGGTTGCCAAAAAATCACAAAATAAATTGAAAAATTCATTTATTTGCATAATATAATACATAAAATAATAATTATATATAGAATTTCGTTTCATAGAAAAAATAAGTTAATATTAAACGCTCAAAACGACGATTTTTTGTAACATGGCTCATCCAGGAGTATTGGGCTTGCGGTAGTATATCTTACAAATTGAAGCTTGCGGTGTGCAAAAAAGCTTACAATATTGTCCTTATTCAGCCAATACAATCTTTTTTGTTATATATATATCAAGTACTATAGTTTTTAAAATACTAATTTTGATTTTTTATTCATAAATTTATTTTTTTGTAAAATCTTAAAGTACACAAAATCTACACGGAATTGTTCCTAAATATTTATGAAAGATTAACAATATTTCAGAATAGTCTGTTATAGTTTCGATCTTTAAAAATTAAATGAGAAACATTAAGTATTTGACAAATTTTCAATTGTAAATTGATAACATTCAATTGCTTGTGGGTTCAAGCGCACTTGTACGCTTAGAGTCCCTTTCAAGCCCATACCTGCAAAATGGTACTTCAAAACCACCTTGAAAAACGCGTTTTTCATAAAAATAACAGCGAATAAAATCAATTTTTATGGATATTATCAAAATTAAACTTGAGTTTATTAGTCTCTAGTTTTGGTAAAATCATAGAAGTTTTGCCTTAATCCATCATACCTGTGTATTTGGCATTTAGAGTGCTCAACAATGGTGTTAGTTCAAAACATTTCCAAATGACCAACAGCAAGGCTGTGTCTTTGCTTCAACGCTATTCAGCGTGATTTTAGCATCAGTGTTGACGGAAGCTTTTGAAGTTAATTTACTTTTAATTCCCATCAGATATCGGTGCCATAGAAAACTTTACAATCTCCGATGCCCATACTAAACAAAGTTTTTCTTTGCTGATGATTGTGCATTCAAAGCTATTACAGAGCAAGTGATACAACAGATGGTAGATCAGCTTTTATCCTTTTCTAAAAATTCAACTTTAATCATCAACACCTAAGAAAATGGTGATGTTTCACTTTGCTCCAAAAACTTTTCCCACAAACTCCACCTTTCAGTGAAGAGTCGGAAGTTACAAGCAGTAAAAAACTTCATTAACTCGGCAGTAACCTTCATAGCTGTACAAAAATTGATGATAAGGTTAAAAACCGAATTTTCAATGCCAGCTATGCTTTTTGTTAAAACTGAGAAAAAAGTTTGAGATAAAAGAGGAGTTTTCCAGTGCACGGAGGTATACAGAGCCGTAGTTTTTAGTGACTTTGTCGGCCCGTATAACTCAGCGGTAGAGCGTTAAAATAAGTAGCAAAAATTACCGGGTTCAATCCCGTGTGGGCTGACAATTAGCACCTGTTCCACAGTGTGTATCCGCTACATTCAATTTGCAGCAAGCGCTTTGATCTATAAGAAAAAACGCTTTATAAATACTGCATTACATTACATTTCAACTGCAATAAACAAAAATATTTTCATAATTTGTTGGTTTCATGATATAAAAATTCAAAAGTATAAAAAATACTAAGAATTATCGTTTGAAAGGCGATTATGACCAAATCAACCCGATCTTTGAGATTATTATTAAGGTTCACGTTAAGATTTTCCAAAACAATGAAAATTATGAATAAAAAAATTAGAATTAGCATTTTTCTAAACTATAATATTTGATAATATATAACAAAAAAATCTTATCAGCCGAAGAAAATATTGCAAGCTTTCTCGCTCACCGCAAGCTTCAATTCGTAAGCTATATTATCGCAAGCATACCACTTCTGAGTGAGCCATGTTAAAATTAATAGTCATTCGGAGCGTTTAATATCAACTCATTTTTTTATAAAACAATGTTTTATATATAATATTATTCAATAAATAATATTATTTGAATAAATAATATTTTAAATTTATTTCGTGATTTTTTGTCAACTAATAAAATATATTTTTGTGAATTGTCGCTTGTGTGTTTCGATTCTACTGCGCCATACAAAACGAAGGATAATTAACACTGAAATTGTTCAATAACGTGTGTTTTTTCTGTCGCAGCAGAATTAACACAGTCAACCTCACAAAACATATTTCATTGGTTAGATATTAATCATGAAATAAATGAAAAAAAAAAACTAATTTTATTGATATTTTTATTGAATAATAATTATAAATAGTTTTCTATCTTAACTTGTAATTTTTTGTCAACGTAAAATATTCGTTTTTGTGAGGTTGTCGCTAGTTCTCTGCGACAGAAAAAACATGCATTATTAAACACTCAGTTCAGCCATTGGTTCGATTCAGTAAGCTGGTGCTGATGTTTAGGAGGTTTTTAGTTTCATCTTTTACGCTCGCTAAAAATTCTACTCATTCTCCAAAATCTTTTTTTGGATCTTCTAAACTTTTTATCTTCCCTCATTTGGTAAATTTAAAATATAAATTATTCAACTATTTTTTGAAAAATAATATTTGTTTTAAGAACTTGAGTTCGAAAAGCATGAGTGAGGAAACCAAGGCTCAGTTTGCAACTGCCTCTGTCAGTCATGCAAGATTTAATTTCGAATTAATTAAAATCACATTAATACAGAAAATGTTGAAATAAATGTTCCTAATCTTTTTGTAAAGTTGAGAATTTATCAAATCCAAATTGCATCAATTAAACAGTACAAAAGAGGAGATATAGGAGAAGCATCAATCTTCAGTAAAATAATCGAAAAATCAATTCCTGCTAAAATCATATATGAAGATGATCAGGTTAATAAAAGCTATATATGACATTTTTCACTATTATTTATTTCAAAACACTTGTTAATTATATAAACTGACATTGAAAATTTTCAATGATATGGTCTCAGTGAATATAGTGAGGAGGTCATAGACACACACACACACACACAACATTTAAACAGATAACCATTTAAACACCAAAAGGGTAGTGTTTAAATGGTTATATCTGAGATCACTCATCAAACCAAAAACATAACAGTGTTTAGCCTTCCATGATGTGAGTCCTCAAGCACCCATACATTTTCTTGTCATTCCTAAAAAGAAAATTCCTGCCCTGTCTGCTGTATTGCCTGAAGATGAGGGTGTAAGTTTATGCGCTTGATAATATTTGTTGATCTGAATGTCGTTTCTTTTGTATTAGTTTACTAAAATCAGTAACACCTTAATAAAACTAAAATGAAATTGGTTTTGAAATTTTCTTAAAATAATGTTAAATTTTTATGATTATAGCTGTTAGGTCATTTAATGTATGTGGCAAGTAAGGTGGCAGAAGAACAAGGTCTTGAAGATGGGTACAGAGTTGGTAAGTGGTCAAAAAAAAATAAATAACCATGTTTCAAATAAAACACTACTAACATCATATCAGTGTTAAACAATGGTAAGAATGGTTGTCAATCAGTTTTTCATCTTCACTTGCATGTGCTGGGAAAGAGACAACTCAAATGGCCTCCTGGCTAATGTATATACACATGTATATGCACATGTGTCTAATTCATTAGTTTGAAATGTGTGAATTTGAGATTCTTATAGGTTTTTCTAGCTAAAACCAGACTTGGTTAGTTTATGATTTAGTTGAAAGGCTATTGTTAGCTATAAGTGAGAATATTAACCTATTGTATTCGATGTTTTGGTACATTTTACATAGTAACAGAATAGAAGCAATTTTTATTAGAAAGTTTTTGGTTTGTTTTCACACCTGACGAAAAATTTATTCGACTAATTGCGTTCTATTACTTGAAACGGTTTAAAATTTAAATAAAATCATAAGAATGTATTATTTTATAATCATCTGAGACTCATTTTTTAAGTCCGACTTAGTCACTTTCAATTATTAATAAAATCTACTAAATGTTAGATCTAGTTTAAATGGGTAAAAACTATCAAAAAATTAAATTAAAGAAATATTCATATTTACATAGTTTAATGAATTAAAAAATTATGTTATTTAAAATACATAAAATATAAATAAAAAAAGGTAATGTCAGACAAAAAGTTAGAATAATGAACTGCAAATTGAAACTCGAAGTAAAAACTAGAAAAGAACTAAAACAGTAGTAAATGGCTCACCTCTGTGAAATGCAATCTCAACATGCTGGGGGTCGTGGATCATAAAATTATACACAATGAGTCTATGAAATTTGAAAATCTTGGAAATTGCACTTCAAGCGCATGAAAAAACAAGAATGGTGCTGCATCTGGGGGATAGGTTTAGTGGTAAATCAAATGGCTAAACTAGCTTAGAAAGATATAAAGCCAGCCAATAAGAGAATCGTGGTAGCTTCATTTGATAGAAACCCGTCACATTAGTTATAAGTTATGCGCCTGTAGAGGCAAACAAAAACGCTAAACTATGATTATTTGATAAATGTGATAGCCGATATTCTCAGACACAACTGTCTGACAGAATGTGAAGACTTCAATGCCCATCTTGGGGAAGAACAGTGCGATATTTATTTTATAAGAGCCCCTAAGCTCAATGGTTGAGCATTAGACTAATTATCTAAAGTTATGGGGTTCGATCCCGCGTGGGCCGACAATTAGCACCTGTTCCACGGTGTGTTTTTGCTACATTAAATTTGGACCAAGTGCTTTGATTTATAAGAAAAAGCGCTTTATAAATACCGCATTACATTACATTACCAATATAAACGGTCAAATGCTTTTCGAACAAACTAACGAATTTAATTTACATATTACTTAGCTTGTTTGAGAAAAAGAAAAGAAAAAAATGCACATTTATTTTTGATATGAATGGAACAAAGTCTCAGATGAATTAAATAAAAATAAAGAAAATGGATAAATTCAGTGCATAACTTAGAAGCATTCAACAGTTTTGTAAGTCTTGGCACCGACCATCGTTTAGTGTCAGTTTAATTAAAAATCAGTCTGCGCAGAAAAAAAGACGAATGAAAAATCCTCCGACTCAACTTTATTGAGCAATGACAAGGTACAGCAGTTGTAAAAATTTTTGCGCAGATATGAGGATCTTTGAGGGACGACGATGATTTTGATGACAAAAAGATGTGGAAAACTGATACAAGCAAGTGGAGAAGCTACAGAAATGTTAATATTGCCTTTTATAATTATAATCATGAAAATATTAATTTTTTCATTTAGTTACTTTAAAAGTTCATATTTTCAGTATTACACACCTATACAACTACCATTTACCAAAATGTTATTATGATTAGCAACATTTTTTCTCTCAAGTTCTTCATCTCATTGCTTGTTCTTACTATTTAATTTTCACTTCATCATTCACTTGTTATAATGGTTCACATGGTTTAGCACCCTGTGAAACATATTTATTGCGCAACCAAAACCTCAATTAGAGGCGACCGAATGGTCGACTTACTTCTAAACGTTAGCTTGTGAAACTTTCATCGCTTTCGAAATCGTACACTTTTTTTGTGGAAGGCCTCATGACTGCATTTTTTTAATAAAAAATTAAATTAGTGAGCCTGAGATTTTTTGTTTTCAATAATTACACTTCATTCACTCAGTGCTCAGAAACTCTTCACAGACTGCCTATTTCTAAAGAATTATCTTCAAAATCGCATCACCAACAAAAAATCAAAAGACCTTCTGAACTTCTCAACAATAAAACTATTTTTAATTGATAAAATTCTTTCTACAACCTTACACCAACTATTTGGAAAGTTTTCACAAAACCATTCACGCAAGCTTTATCTTCAATTTGGTATTCTTCCATTTGAACTCAAAGCGCTACCTGAAAATTCTTTGAATCTTAATTTAAAACTATTTTTTATTCTTAATGCTACATATGAACAAATATATTTATATAACTATTAGATGTACAATCTTATATTTAATTCCACTGATTGCATACTATTTCATTATTTTAATTATGTTTTTTATTTTCATTTACAGAAAATTTTTTTGTTATATGGTTTGAAGTTACTTAATTTTTGCTTTACACTTTTAGAAAAATTTATCTTTTATCGCTTTTGAGACTACTTAATCACTGATAAGAGCGCGCAATATATAAAAATAATGTCCCGGTAATTTAAAAAAGTTCCAAGGTACGAAGCATTGCTTTAAGATTAGCCAATCAGCTATGCACCAATCATATGCTTTGTTAGGATTTTGTTAGAATTTATTATTTATTTTAAGAATTAAAATTATGCACAATGAATATTTTTTATTTAAAATCTATTTAAAAAACCCCAAATGGGGATTTTCAACGCTGATAAGTCAATCCAAATGTATGCAAATCAATTTTCATGTATCATAGTGTTTAAATATTCATGGATTGTACAAATAGCTTTGTTAGTTGATGAATGCTAGTTTTTTTTTCATAAAACTTCTAAAAATGATTATTTCAGTACTTTTCACAATTTTTTTGAAATTCTATGATTGGTTCAGAAACTATAGGCTCGATATTAAACACTCCTGCCTATTCGCGAAGTCCCTGTCCAGTAACTGGGGCTTAAAGCAACGAGCTATTGATACTATAAAGTAACTTATAAAGTAGGCCATTTGAGAAAAATTTTTGTGAACTGCCACACGAGCTAACGTCCAACTTGAAATTATCGAACTGAAGATCTGCCCTTTACACACTTGGGCAGTTTGTATTACCTTTGTCAAAAATGAACGATCATCCACCAAACCAAATGACAATGATATCATAATATCAGTTTGCCGATAGTTGCTACTGAAGTCTACTCCACATAAATGTATATAATTAAACTAAAAAAATTTGTATGGATAATTAACTTTTTTATTTAAAGTTAAAAAGCATGTTTGAACAAGCATATAAACAATATACAAATGATACATTGGTGAAGATGAAAATTGAGATATAAAAAAAAAAAACTGCACTTAAGAGAAAGAGGAAAGAATGCTGGTAGCATTGCCGCGGGCAATTGCAAGGGAAACCTTCCGGCGCAACAATACTGCCTTCAAAGGGTCCCCTGACGCCTTTTCTACTTAACTCCTCAACAAAGCTACTGGTTGAAGGTCCGCAGTAGCCCGTTGTCTCGAATGCAACGGGTTGAAAATGGAAGTTACTCACCAAGCCCTGATACTTGCGGCTTTTTAATATTTCCGCAAATTTTGCGCTGGATCCTGACTCAATGGAGCTGGCGATAATGTGGGACTTGGAAAAAGCATCGACGATAATTTATAAATGAAGAAAAAAAGGTGAAGTGTCAAATTTATTAAAACTTCAAATTGCTTGATATAATTTGAGAGCCTAGCCACCGCAATCGTATATACACTCATTATGTTAGTATAATTATATCCTCAATAGGAATTGAAGACTAGTATGACATATCCGATCATAATCGCAATATGACTCACCAACCGTATGGATTATTTACATATATACAAATCGAACAAACTAAAATTGAAATCAATACTAATAGAATACACAAAGAGCTTAATAATTTAACATTATTATTAGAGAAGATGAATAAAAATCTTATAATGGAATCATTTGAGGGCAAGCAAGATGCAGAGCAGACTAAGGTTTGTGTATTCTAACACTGTGTGTATTGGTTTGTGTTGGTGTGCGTTAGTTTGTGTTTTTATGTGTATGTATGGGTATTAAATATTAAACAATGTAGGTTAATATTGATATTTGAGTTTTGTATTAAGAAGTAGGTATATGTTTATTTGGAGGTGTAATTGTCTATCGACAAACTCCTCAGCTTCTCAGCGATAAGTGTCTCAATTTTAGGGCAGTCTTGCTGTGGTGGGGATATCAATTTGATAAATTTGAAAAAAAATCGCAACACACATAAAAAAAACATAATTTATTTTTTAACAAAAAGAATTAAATAAGAGAAATTTTTAATACATTTATTGAGAATCAGAAGCTATAATTTTCGATAAGTTTAGCCTCATCATAAAACGTTAGCCTAACGTTTTATGTTAAGGATAAACTTATCGAAAATTATAGCTTTTGATTCTCAATAAATGTATTAAAAATTCCTCTTATTTGATTCTTTTCGTTACAGAATATTGGAGAAAAATACATACGATGTCTCTGAAAAGTTACATAATTTATGTAAATATAATTTTATAAAGCTTTACCTCGTGTTATAATTATATTTGACCATCTTAGAATTTTTCACGTGTACACTAGTACTAACATGGTTAATGAAGCCGTATTGCACCAGCTCTTCAGCCAGACTTTTTGCTGTGTCATCCTTTCCAAACTCACACTGAGAGAGTTAAAATAACATTAGAAAAGATATCCTTGAAAGATTGAAATGCATAACTTTTAATAATAGAATTACTTCTGTCCTTTTTTATTGAAATATAGAGGTGTTTGTGAAAATAAGACCAGAGCAGGAGATAGATAGACGAATGTCAAAATTTGAAATCCGATTTTATCCCAATAAACTGAAGGTAACCAAACTTAGTAGATTAACAAACAATTTTTTGAAATTTATATCCTTATCGCCATTTCTTCCTATCTAGAACATCCTTTTCTCTTAAGCGAACTTCAAAATCCCTGACACTATTTTGCTCTGCCACTTAATTTTCAGTCTAACCTTATTTTAAACAAATTCATTTCAAAATTATTCAACTTTTAGTACATTCTGACCATTCCTCATTACACGACTGAGCCATCCTACTCGGCAGTCTTTAGCCAATATCTCTAAGGAATGTTCAAAAAAAAAGAAAGTTAGGAAGAAAAAAGGGTCTATTGAAGGCAATAGAGTTAATGCAAAACAATTAATTTGGTAATAAGTATTGAAGAATCCTTGGATGGTATGAAATTTCTAGTAGGCTTTCCAATAGACAGCCAGCTTAAGACAAGAAAACGAGTGAGAAGCCCAACTCTGCCTCTAAAGCATTATACATAAAATAGTAAGCAAGCACCTGTAGTTGTCTATTCATTTGGTCATCCATTCGAAGGAGCAGTGTAAGTTGCAATGGAGAGATGTCACTGCGTTGGTCTCTCTGCGCTATCTGACATGACATCCGTATCACTGTGCGTCTGTAAATATTTGTCACCACGGCTAAGAAATGCATGCTAAGCAATAGAAACACTTGAATACAAGTTGCTTCTATTATTATGATCCTTATTATTATATCTATAAATGTTTGCTTGTGTCTGAGTAAAAACGAGAGCTGGAACTAACGTCTCGACATCTTCAGATGCCAGCTGCCCATTAAGAAGTTGGTGAGGAGAGTGTTGTTGGAAAAGGGTGTCTTGTTGGTTTGAGGGCAAGTGAGCGGTGGTTGATGGGCGAGAAAAAAAGTTGCCAAATGACGTTAGGGGATAAACACCATTTCTGATTTAAGGCATTACATCTAATTAGCTATGTAAAACTAAGAATATGGTTTATAATAAAAGTATTAATTATTTGAAAAAAACAACATTATATTGGAATATTGAATTATGAATGAACCAACTTGACATCCTCAAGGTACTTTTCTAAGTCCATGGCGGATTGTGGGTAACTGAGGTAAGTGGTTGATATTGCTACAAAGAGGTTGCTTATAATTGTCATTATAATGAATTTTTTATTCGAGATAATGCGCGTATAGTTAATATGGCAAAAGCTCGCACCAACAGACATTCTTTATATTTGATGCCCTATCACTATCACTCCCCAAAAACATTACCATCACTCTTTACCAGCACAATCATCATCATCACTCACTTGAAAGTGATATCAGGGGCATTATTGCGAGGTACCTCAGCTGCCACTTTTGAGGGGTCCACAGACATGAGGGATGATATATCGTCTGAATTTCGTTCTGTTAATTTGAACAATCATCCCAATAGACTCTGACCCACACCCGTACACAGACACACACAAACAAAAAAACACACACACACTCACTGGAACATTTAATGAATGCATGGGCAGCTAGGAGCTTAAGGGTGTGGACTTCGAAAAGAATGGGATGGAAGAGTAAGTCATTGGCTGATGGTCGTAGCAGGGGGTCTTTCCTTAGACACTTTGCAGTGAAGTCCTGTAAGAATTTATGAATATTTTTTTATTTATCATCGTCGTTTTTTATGGATATTGAAAATTTACTTATGCATAAAAACAGTACCTTTTGATTAATATCTTCTATGGATTCCAAGGCCTTGTTGATGGTTTCTTCTGATACAGCTGGTGTTGATTCCCCATTTCCCGTCATGTCCAGGGCTGCCATCTTGTATTTTTAATAATAATAATCTTTTAAAGATTACTTGCCAAGTTAAATTATATCACCGTTGGTTTCATTATTTTTTACTGCAGTAAGTCCACTATTAAGTGGCCCTGAATTGAGGTTTTGGTCTTTAAAATCTAATGATAATTAAATGCGCCACTGACGCACTTTTATTTTCAGTCAGTTGCAGGAAAAATACTTAGCTGTCAAAAAACACTTTTTTTGGCTTTTGCTGACCTGGAAAAGCCTTTAATTGCGTTTTGCTCACCGATCTTGTGGGTGATGAAAAAACTCAGAGTTGAAGAGTAAGCTGTTCGTGTGGTTTAGTGCATGTATTTTGGAAAAGAAACATACCTTTTAATAACCAACTCAGCAATAAGATTGGTGTGAATTTTGGCGTACTTCGAAAATCTGTATTGAACTCTAAACGTTCTGCATTCAGAGTGGCATGTTATATGCCTTAAAGACTTTGGCAATGACTGAAAAAACAGCTCGACGTTTTGTAAGCCAATAATCCCACATGTTACGTAGACTCACTGGACTACCAAGAGAAGAAGCATTGAAGGCTTTCCACATTTAGTCCCTTTCATCACAACTCAAAAAGTTCAGACTTCGCTGGTTTAGACACTTTTTGTGAGAGAATTTAGAGAAAATAGAATAATTACAGTGGTCTAAAATATCGCGAGATTTTGAAATCGAAGGTGTACGATGTGCTGGAAGAACAAAGATGACTTGACAGCAAACAATTGACAAGAGCGACCAGCTGGTATAGGCTCTTGACAGAAAAGTCTAGAAGCAAGAAGTCAATACTTTGAAAGTCCAACCCCACTAACCTGAGGCACTTGTATTAAAAAATTCTTCATAAATTTTTTTTCTTTCATTTGAAGGGTTTGTATAGGCCTGTAGCAGTGATGGCTTTACTAGTAAGTACTGCAACTCTGTGCGATATGTGGAGGTCCATTTCTTACTGCAAATTCTAGAGCATGTGTGCTGGATGAATAAATGAAGAGTGCTAATTTGCAGTTGTGTAGTTTTCTCGTTTTTATTCTTTGTTTCTTGAATATGAAGTATGCCCAAGTTATAGTTGGTGAAAATTTCAAGTAAGCATTCTCTTTTATTATTGCTAAATAAACCAGGAACTTTGAAAGTTCCGCTAAAAATTCAATATTAATTCTGGCTTTATTTTGACAGTTTACCTTTCTGTAATTGAGCCTTAAGCACAAAACGGAAAATTTCAAAATTGAAAATTGAAGGATTGTGAAAAAATCAAATTCATGATGCTTGGTTCTGAGAATTTGAAGGTTTCTGGAAGTTTTCGTTGAAACATATGCCGCAAAATTTTTGGCGTCAAGTCAATTTTTCGCTCTACATGCTTTTTTTGGGTTCTCAAGAGATGTAGCTATTTGTCTGAAAAGCTGAAAGATCGTATTTATGAATCTTCTCACTGTCTCAATTTGGCGCCACCTTTGGATAGTAGGCTTATAAAGGGGTAACTATTGGTAACGCCACAATGAGAGTTGAATGCAAATTGTGTTACTTTAGTGATATGTTGTGTGCAGCTGTAGGCTGTGAGTTATCACCAGATATTGAGTTAATTCAAATTTTTCTCCAATATTGCATTCTTACAAATCACTGAAATCTTGTGGCAAATACACATCTTGTTCAGCAATGTTATATGTCAGTGGAAATTAGGTCACAACAACAAAAACTATAGCGCCACAATTGGTACATGATCCGTGGATACATGGCGTCAAGCCAAAGAACAGGAGGCCATCATCAGTCTTCATTTCAAAACTTAGAATCCCTGACACAGTGACGCTATAGGAGAGCCGTCGTCACTTGAGACACTCGTCCATGTGTACCAAAGACGTGCTCGAACCTCCTTTGCCTGAAGATCTTTATTGTGGTAGATGCGCAAAATCCTGGCTGAAGTTTGTTGAAAGGGTTATAAAACCCTATGGCCTGAGAAATGTGAACCCACTCAACAGAGTTGTGTAGAGAAAATGTATTAGCCAACTGCGTTCTACTCCAACTACTGAGACTCCTACATTTTTATAATCTAATATGAAATTTTACTAATAATAAAAATAAAAACAACAATTAATAGAAACCTCAAGGGCACAAATACCAAAGCTGTATATGTCTGCAGCAGGTGTGACGGCAGCAGAATCTGTAATAATACAAGCAGCCTCTAAAATGAGATGCAATCTATAAAAATAAATTTCCTACATAAAATAAAACTAAAACACTACCGATGCCTTAACTCTAGGTACCACTACTCACTTGTTTGCAACTTGGAGATTCAGACCAAAATAAACCGACCCATGTCAACCCTACTAAAAGAATGAAAACACTCTAGCATATCATAAAACCCACATCTACAGTGCACTGAAACTACCTTTGAACTCAGGGGCGGAGTAGTGTAGATGTTTTGGTTCCTCTTTAAATGTCTTCACGTGGTTGTATATGGCGTCTGGTGCCACTGTGGTTATTAGCCTTACATCTATAATTATTCTTATTATTATAAATGCTGTAAACCCTGGAAAATATAGTTGTATAATCTAATTAATTTTTATTTTATTATTATAAGCATAATTATCATGGGCATTATCATTATATTTGTAATTATCACGAGAAACCATTATAATCAAATCTTCCACTGCCTTAAAAGATAACTAAAAAAGATAATAAAAGATTAAAAAAAAAATAACCGGATCCGATCTTGATGAGGCCATTGTGTTGTATGAAGATGGTGTCAGTTGTGAGATTGCCATGGATTATTGGAGGATCACATCGATGCAAATAACTGTGTGCGTGTGGTATGTATGTATAGTTGCGTTTGAATATTTAGTATTTTGTGTAATTAAGTTATAATCAAGAAAAATTACTGGTAAAAAAATCTATAAAAAAATTCAAAAAGCATTCATTTTGGTATCTAAGTCAAAGAGGTTGAGACATAGGTTTAGGTAATAGTATAAAGATACCAGTAAACAATTAAAAAAAGGGTTGTGTAGACTGACCAACCCTTCTTAGAAAACTATCACATTTCAAATTCGTTCCTAGAAAAGCTGTCCATAGAAAGTCTGTTACTGATACTTGGATCATATGAAATTTCCCAGTGTTAATTCAAAGCTTTTACAGTAACCTTAGTGTTGAAGATGATGACATATGGATTGAGGCAAAAAGAGTGAAAAAAGTGTGTTTGTATTGCTTTTTAACTTTACATTGATTTGGAAATGATTCACACAACAGAAACTGAAGAAATCGAGACTTTTTTTAAAATATAAGATTACGATTTAGAATATGATCTAGAACTAATCTCCTATACATAATGCCACATCCAGGATTGAAAAAACTGTTCTTTATAGGCCAGTAGGTAAGACTCATTATCAACCAAAAAAACTGAAGTTATGACCATAAATGTATTAGTAACCATACCAGTGCAGCTTGACAAACAGCCATGAAAATAAAATTGACAAGACAAACAAATGCTCAAAAGAATTAATTAAAAAAATATAAAAACGCATTAATGCAACAAAAGCTTGAGCACCATATCCAAAAATTATTGATGTGAGGTGCGCAAAATAGAAGAGCTGCCACACAAAAGGTTCAACCCTACAATGAAGAGAATGACTGAAAATCAAGATGAATAAAATTGAGAATCAGGTTAACTGCATCAAACTACAGCCTACTTTTTCTGTTTTAATCTGAACAATAGTAGACTCCAATGGCAGAAGTAGCTGTTACATGAAGGATAGGGCTGGGATAGAAGGCATTCAACAGTATGTCTTCTATGATATGTGGTAAAAACAGATATGTAATATCAAAACAAATTTATTGGACATGAGTGAGGGCTGTCATGACATAAGGCTAAAAAACTTGGATGGTAGCAGATGGTGTGAATACAAAGAAATTGATGGTTAGATTGGGGTTAGATAATACTATTATTGAAGTGGTGAGACAAGGGAGTCTGAAATGGCTAGATCATGTTGTAAGGGAAGAGGATAATGATTGTGTTAAGCAGGCACAGAGGTTTGAAGTGAAAGGCAGTAGAAGAAGGGAAAGGCCAAGGTTAGCTTGGAAAAGTATGATGGAAAACCTTTGTCGTGAGTTTGGATTAGGTCTTAAAGATGCCTACAATAGGGTGAAATTGAGAGGATTAGGTCGTGGATAAAATTCAGTGACCTCTTGGAAAAGGGAAAGATGCTGACTATAATAAAATAATACTGAATGGCAGAGCACCAAGGAATTGAATGGCGGATTTATTAGAGAAGAAAGGCCCAGATTGTTGGGCAAATTTGTAAAAAAAATGGATGCATGACATGTAGTTTCAGAACTAAAGTCAATCAATCAATCAATCAAACCCTTATTATAGCTCGATTTCCTTATAGCCATTGGGCAATATAGTTGAAAAATGCCAGATATCTATTTAAGCAGCTTTATTTTATCAGATGGCATTTTAAGCAACCAAACCTAAGAGCAGATAAGATCTGGATGCACCATCTCTTCCATGCCTTTAAAGTCCTGTTGCTCCTCTTGGTCTTCTTTAAAAACTGACGTAAGGATCCACTCGACATGTACTCAGTGATGAAAATCACCTGTTTTATTGCGAATATTTGAATGTTTGTATATGAAAATCTAATTAGTTATAGCTTAAAGCCAGTGGTTCCTTCTCAAAAATAAAAAAATATTTTTCATTTTTTCTATATTGATTAATATAATAAGAAGAAACTGCTGTACATTTCTCAGTAACTGGAGTTGAAAGCAGTCGGCCTAGGTAATTTCTACTACTATGGCATAATTTATAAAATAAGCTGACTATTTGGAATAAAATTTTAGACTGCCAGCTTAGCTAAGGTTCAATTTGAAAATAATGTATTCAAGATTCGTCATTCCCATGCTAAAGAACTTTGCCTTGCTGCTGTCAGAAGGATTATCTGGCAAGTCAAATGACAACAACACCAGATTACCAGTTTGTCAATACCTGTTATCCAAGTTATAACAGAAAAGCAGTCTCAATTTAGTGACGCCAAGTTTGGTGAAGTTTGACGTCATGCCCAAAACTATGAGCAATTTTTTCTACACTTGCTTAAGAACTTACCAGATGCAATAGAAATAAAAATCTGCCATAAAATGATGAAACATGAGAAAGAAAAAGAGAATGGAAAAAAGTCAGTGACTTTTTGATAATGTGTAAGATGCCCTAAAATGACACACTTACCCTAGGTCGATCTTTGGATGAGTCAGTCCAGTATTTATGGAACTTGGCTATGTTTGGGTGTTCAAGCTCTATCAGATTGTCAAATACTTGTTTTATCTTCTCCTGTGTGCGTGTGTGTTTGTAGATCATTTAACTGCTAAACTTCTAAGACACTGAGAAAAAACAACAGATAATAAAATTCTAGAAAGATATGTTTGGATATACTCATGTGGCTATTTTTTTGTATGCTTTACAATGTGTTTTATACTTTCACTGTTTTGCATGTGTGTTAATATAACAAATGTATTTTATGTTGTTTAACTCAGTCATTTCTGAGGTGTTTCTAAAAGTATCTGCTAAAAAAAAACATGTTTATTAAAAAGTGAATATGAAATAATGATCAATGTTAATTAACTTTGAATTATTATAACTGCTTAAAATGAAAATATAGAATTTGTTGATGTGAATTTTGAAAATTAAATAAGTAAAATTTATCAATGCTAGACTAAATTCAATAAAACAGAAAAAACACAGATGTTATTATATTTTTAAAAAGACTAAACTTATTTGTTTGATCTATTTGTAGGTGAAAAAGCTTAGTGTTTTGAAAATATAATAAACTGTGTTTTTTTATTTGAAACAAAAAAGATGATAAAATGTGAATAAAAATCATTGAGCTGAAGCCTTTATAAGCCACTCATTTACAAATTTACTTTTAAAACATAAATAATGATGCACCTTGAAAAAAGACTAACTTCTACTTAACCAAATGAAATTCATTTTTTAATTACTGTTTGTTTATGAACAGAATCATTTTTGGAGAATTCAAATTCTACTGATAATTCAAAAAATGTTTGAAATTGAACACTATGTAGCATGGAGCAACAAAGAAATAAAAGTTAAATTATTATTTGCTACCTGTACATCAGCAATCATCTCCGCAGTCTAGAGTTTAAATAAAAAATAAACTATTTGTTCAATATAAATAAATAATTTTTCAAAGACAAAAAAAAATATATTTTGTATTATTAGTGAAATAAATCTGAAAATTTTTTAAAATAAAATTTATGATAATGAAAAAAAACTTTAAACTCACAAGCTGCACTTTAGAAGACTTTTTCTCTGAGATCCTTACTTCATTCCATACCACCTCCACACCTTCTTCATTGTCCATTGCCAAGAATGCACAATCTATCCCTGGCACATTTCTTTGCTGTACCTGAGATCAGATTCTTTTTATACACATTTTTTCTTTTTTGGTTTGATAGTTATTTTTAAAAAGATAAATTATAATTTTAGGTATTTAATTTTTATTAATTTCTGATTTTTCTGAATTATTTTAATATCAAGAAATAATACCTCTTCACGTCTTTTCTGCCATCTTCCACACGGACTTTCTTCTAAGACTTCACTTTCCTCCTCGGACTCCTCCCCCGGCTTTTGCTTCGGAGACGACTGTTCGTTTTCACTATGAGCAGAACTTTTTTCGCTTTTGCTATTTGACATTATAAAAATTATATTTCAAGTTTTTTTTATAAAAGATCCATAAAAAAATTTTCGGAAATTTGTCACGGAAATGCTGGGTGTTGAGGGACTAATTTCATAACATGGAAAATAAAGAACAGATAAGTAGAAGTTAGGCATAAAATGAAAATGAAAAATTATATTGAACAAAAAAGTTTCTATTTCAATTAAAATTTTTTTTTCTTGAATAAGTTTTAATACAAAAAATGACACGATACAAAAATCGAAGCATATATATTATAGTACCAAAGTTGCATTGGTTCGCTAAACTTCTCATCGTGCGAGGTACGTCGGTTTCTTACAAAAGTTAGTAAATAATGTGATATTTTTAATTAAATTTTTTTTTTATTCATTTTTATGAAAATGAAATTAAAATTTTTGTTGAAATACTTGGATCCTGTAGCCTGATTGACATTATAATAATTAGTTCGGGCGAAAATGCTCATATGCAATTTTTAATTACGGAATTCTTACTTTTTTAGCTCAAAATCTCAAGTATCATATTGATTCTGTTTCAATGTAAGCTCATTTTGACCTTTCTTAACCTTCGTTTGACCCTAGGGGTCAAAGGAACTTACAAAGATAAAGCTCAAAATCATTTGAAAACTTTTAGAAAAAAATTTGAATATCTTTAGAATGTCATTATCAATGTTTTACTAAAATTTTTTTTTAGAAAAATATCAGAAATGGTTGCCAAAGTAGGAATCAACGGGTATGTTAAATGTTTAAATATGACACTCAATAAAATATGCATATTTTGGTAAGGTTCTTTATAGACCAGACCAATAATTATCGTATCAATAAGTTTCTATGAACTTTTTATTAAAAATCATTTAGATTTGGTAGAATAGGTCGTCTGGTAATGAGGGTGGCTTTGGAGAAGGGTGTTGATGTACTTGCTGTCAATGATCCCTTCATTGATCTTGAGTACATGGTCTGTTATCATTATTAGTGTTTCGTATATCAAATTTGATCTTTTCATATTTGGTTAATATAATTTAATTTTTTAAAAAATTTAACACTAGCTCCAAAGTACCAAACACACCCACATGTATTCATATGAAACATAAAGCACAAAAAAAAACAAATTCATAAACACTCAGGTATACATGTTTAAGTATGACAGCACCCATGGGAGGTACAAAGGACAGGTGTCACATGATGGAAAAAAACTCATCATCGATGGAAAAAATATAAATGTGCACAACTTGTATGTGCATATTATTAATTTTTGTTTAATTAGTTATATTTTTTCAAATTTATTATTTTGTTTTTGTTATTATTATTTTTTGTTTTTATTTATTCATGGCTTATTATGTAAAGTGTTTATTACTAATTTGATATTCTTTATTGGCTTTTGAATTAAATAGTGTTTTATTCATAGAATATTTTTAATAAATTAAATAAAAAAATATGATAAAGTGGAATTTTTATTTTTTTAGGTAATATAAATGTAACATGTTTTTACTAAGTTGGGTTAAATTCATTTTAAACTTATTGACATTACATACTCAATTTATTTATAAATAATTATATTTTTAGCCTTCATGAACAATATTACAATCCGATAATACTCATCATAGCAGTCACTTTGTTGTAACCTTGATAATTACTATTGCCAAACAGCCGCAATCCTGAGGAGATCCCATGGGGAGCTGATGGTGTGGAATATGTGGTTGAGTCAACTGGAGTTTTCACTACCATTGATAAGGCATCTGCTCATCTTAAGGTTCATTTCATGGGTTTTTGATTTGATTTTGATTTTCATAAGTTCCAATAATTGTTCTAATGATTTTCTTTGGAAACATTATGCCATAGACTTTAAAAGTAGGACATGTTTAAATCTTCTAGTTGGTGATATTAAATGTAAGGTCATTAGATTTGGTGGAATTAAATATGAAGGGAATATAATTTCAGAACACCAGTTAGTTTATTAAGATATGAAGCTTTTCATTATCAACGTAACATTTTCAAGTATGAGGAACTTGAAAATGTTACGTTGATAATGAAAAGCTTCGTATCTTAATAAACTAACTGGTGTTCTGAAATTATATTCATTTTATTGTGGCTTTGTGAAAGGGTTTTGTTGAGGTAGAGGGTAAGTGAGAACAAGGTAAACCATGAAAAACATGGTTTCGATTAGTAAGCAATGATCTTAGAAAAATGAAACTCTAATCTGAACTTGTCCAAGACCAAAGAATGAGGAGAAAAGCCATTATGAAACCTTGTCCAAACCATGCTAGCATGGAAACAGATGCTAAACAATGATGATGATGATGACTAACCCATCCTGTTATCTGAGGGATATATTTAGTGCAAGAGTTGGAGCAAAAGCAGGATCTGGTTGCAAGAGCTTTAGAGTACTGTTACCACTTTTAGCTAGTCAGGTGATTTTACTTGTGACAAAAAACTTTTATATGCTGCTTGTGTCAAGAGTGTTATGGTTTATGGCAGTGAGACCCGAAGATAGATGCTGAAACCCCTGCAAGTGCATACAGATGTGTCGAGGTAGAGAGTAAATGAGAAGAAGATAGGCCAAGAAAAACATGTTCTCGCTAAACAATCACCTTCTAAGAATGAGACTCAAACCTGAATTTTTTCGAGTGAGGAGAAGAGCCATTGTGAACTCTAGCCCAATCAATCCTAGTATGGAAATAAATGTGAAAAATTGATGATGATTTTTATTATTCAAAGCAGAAATTCAAATTTTAAATTTTCTCAACCAGGGAGGAGCAAAAAAGGTGATAATTTCCGCTCCTTCTGCTGATGCTCCTATGTTTGTGATGGGCGTCAATGAGGATCAGTACAAAAAAGACTATGCTGTTATTAGGTGTGTTTTTTAGTTCTAATATAGTACCAGTCTCATTTAATTTTTATTTCCAATAAATGAGTTTAGTTTACATAAAACTCAACTCAATTAATGAACTTGATCTTGACATATTTATTAAATCCACCCTATCACAACACCCAACCATATGTACCATTGAATCTATACCCCAGCAATGCCTCATGCACCACCAACTGCTTGGCACCTTTGGCCAAGGTGATCCACGACAAGTTCACCATCATCGAGGGACTCATGACCACCATCCACTCTTACACTGCCACCCAAAAGACTGTGGATGGTCCTTCAAATAAGGATTGGAGGGGTGGAAGGACTGCTGCTCAGAATATTATCCCATCATCCACTGGAGCTGCTAAGGTCTTTTTTGGTTTTTAGGATTTGTCTGTCTGATTCAAAATCTATATAGTCTATATCGGCTAACACACCTTAAATCACGTTATTTTTTGACACACACACAGGCAGTAGGCAAGGTGATTCCTTCATTGAATGGCAAGTTGACAGGCATGGCATTCAGGGTGCCTACTTCTAATGTTTCTGTGGTGGATCTCACATGCAGAGTTGAGAAATCTGTAAGTTATTGATCAAAGTTTTTTCATTGTTTTAAAAATTCAACTATGGTCATTTTGAGGCTGTTTAAATTAGATGAAAAGGTGTTATCATTGTCCATATATTGGTTAAAATATATGTTGGGTGACTTGAAGAGCATCCGATCTGTAAAAAAATGGCACAAAAATGATGACAGTACAAAAAAGTTTAGCTTGAAGGGGTTTTCTTGATTTGAGAATTACAGGCATCATAAAAGAACATGGGCCTGAATGATAAAGATAAAAGCCGTAAACAGCGGCGAAAAAAGAAAATTTTTCTGCACTTTAAGAAAATTGCTAATGTAACCAAAAGATGATAATTCCTTCATCATCTGTGATTCAAGAAACAAGCTACCAAGATGCAGGGGCAAAGGTCGTTGGAAGATAGAATGTATTCTACAGTATTGATGACGTAGAATAGCTTAAAACAATGCTAAGGGAATCAAACACAAAATATTTATTTACTCACCACGCAAATCTTTTTGTAAGAAAGTGATCCACTTGATATTGTAAGATTTTTTTACGAAAAGCTTTGTGTATTAAGTAAATAAATACTTTTTGTTTGTTTCCTTCACTATTCTACAGTAGAAACGATCATGAATGATGAGGTGGGTACAAAAGAAATTGATGGCCAAATTAGGCTTGAATGGTCTGGTTGTTGAAGTTGTGAAGCAAGGAGGTTTGAGATTGTTGTGCCACGTTGTAAAATGGGGATTTTATAAAGAAGACGTGAAATTTCTACGTTGATGGTGATAATTAAAAATAAACGCCCATGTTAGCTTGGAAAGATCTGATGTAAAACCTTTCTTGTAGACTTGGTTTACTATTTGAAAGTATCCATGAGAGTATAAAGTTGAGAAAGCTGGTAAGGTCATGGAAAGAAGTCAGTAACTCTTTGAAAAAAGAAAATATGCTGACTAGGATATGATAATTCACCCCAATTTTTTCTACCTTCTAGCATTCTCAATATGCGTTTCAACTTTCTAGCGATTTTGATACACGCCACCATCTTGATAATCACCCCTTTATGATAACCTGCAAACACACAGGTGAAGTATGAGGACATTAAGAAGGCTCTGAAGGAGGCCTCAGAAGGTGCTCTTAAGGGCATTCTTGGATACACTGAGGATGCCGTCAGTATTCAATGTTGCTTTTTTTGAATTTTTTATAACAACTTCTTTATCAAATATAATTAACCATAGCTTGTTTTTGGCATGTGAGTTGTTTGAGGTAGACACTTTCACTACTTCCAAACATCCAGGTGGTCTCAAGTGACTTCAACACCTGCAACTTGTCCTCTATCTTTGATGCTGGAGCTGGAATTGCTCTCAATGATAACTTCTTCAAACTTGTCTCTTGGTTTGTATTTTATAATTGTTGATTATTTTTTAAATATCTTCAATTTGAAAAATGGTATTGTTATAGGATTTTTCAATTAGTTACCGAATCTCTGCATTTTATTACTGCCAAAAAATCTAGTTTATTATAATTGCTAGGATGTATGGGAAGCTTTGAAATTTATTTTAAATAACCACAAAGAAATTAAATATTTTTTATTAAGTTTAAAAAAAAATTCAAAAAAGATTTTTTGTATTTCAAAAGAATTTTGAATTATTTTAATTAACTTGGTAACCAGCTAAGAAACCCTATGTATCATGTTGCTATAATGGCGTGCTAAGCATCATGTATTTACTACTGTGTAACAGGTATGACAATGAGTATGGATACAGCAACAGGGTGATCGACTTGATCACTTACATCTCCAAAATTGATCACGCTTAGAGCAAGTGCCTTGGAGCCTTCATAACTTTATGAAGAGAATTTAATAATTATTATCGTTGGTAACGTTATTTTGAATTATCGTGTGGTTTTCCGCTTCTTTCATTATCTAATCAGGAATTTGGTGTTTTTATTATTACTACTTGTCGTGAATTCATAAAAAATAATATTGAAGTATTTTGTTTCAACATAAAAGATTTGAAAACGAGAAAAATCTAATTTATTAAATTCTCTTGTTCTAAATATTCGCACACATTTTTTTTCGCTCCAGCACCGAAAATAATGATAAATTATGTTTTCAAAGCAGAAATACTGATACTATAAGTCCATCATGATTATATGACACTGTTGGTTTGTTGCAGGGTGCATCTCTCGAAACAATTGGTTAGCCTGTGAGGCCTGGAGAGTATTCAGAGGATTTAAATTTATATAGATGCGTACGTCGATTAATTAGACCAAAATTTTTTTTTCTTGAATATCATGAAAAGAGTATTTCTTCAAGAGCTCACGAAGCTTTTCGCAAAACAAACTTACATTTCAAGTTATTTATATAAAATGATGATTATTAACAACCAACGTGTTAGCATGCATGGACACAGATTTGAATCTGGGGGTCTTGGAGTTGAAGAGGAAAGAGCAAGATAAGAGATTCTTGACAGGCACCGGGGGTAGCGTGTACAGATGCCCGATGTCAGAAGCCGCCTAAAAAAATTTGTGTTCATAATTTAGCATAATGGATTATGCTTCTGTACATGTCTCAATACAATTACTAATAAGATTATAGTGGCATTAACTTAAGAAACTTCTAGGCCACAATAACTGGGGCTGACAGCAGTCGAGCTAAATTATTGAAACTACTATATCGTAATTTATAAAATAAGCCGTTCATTTGGGGAAAATTTACATAGACTGCCAGTCCAAGCTAACATCCATCTTGAAATTATCCAATTCATAATCCACCGTTTCTACACTTGTGCAGTTTGCCTCGCTATAGTCAAAAAAGTGATGATGATGCCAAAAAATAATGATCTTCCACCATTCATAAATTTTCAATTTCCACTTGCTCCACGAGATCACTTTTTGTGAGATTCTATCAAAAACTTTCTTTAAACCAAAGAAGGCTAAAAGGCAACCAGATGCTTTTTTTTCAACTGATGAAAAATAGATATGGTGTCAATTGTATCTCGACCTTGCATGAAACCACATTGTATTTCATCAATCACCACTCTCTCAGATAAATTCTTGCAACACGCGCTCTAAAACCTTCATAATTTGTTCACGAAAAAACCCTAAATAATTTGATGTCTACTACTCTTAAGGAAAGCATTATAATTGGATGCTAAAAAGGAAGCATTCAGAAAGGTGAGAATGCTCTTAATAACATATATCGTCTAGCCAAACAAATGAGACACAATAATAAAGTTTTTTTGGTTGAGAAACCTGTAATAAATGACAAAAGTTGTCTTTAGGTGAGACAGCAAAAAAAGCTGGATGGAGAAAACTATGTCCGATATATAATTGGAAGTGTTACTTAGTTAACGAAAAGCTTTGTATATTAATAAAATTCATCAGTGTTCTTAAATATAATCATTTTATTGTGGTTAGTGAAAAATCATTAAAACTATGTTCGTTTACAAAGAATGTAAGTTTCCGACCAAAATTTTCCAATTATTAATAAATTTTTTTTAGTTCTCATAAGTTAATTCTCCAAATTCAAGTATGTAAACAATCAAAAATTATGAAATATTTTAAACTTTTGAAATGTCTATCATCAAGAATCGGTGAGTAAAATGAATGAACCCAATAAAACATAAATAATGGAGAATAAAAACTTATTCCTATGCTTATTATTATTTTCATTAATTTATTACTATTATCTTCATGGTTGTGCGCTCTTTAAAATTGCGTCTTCTTGTACCCTGCCAGCTTTGTAGGACATGGTTAGGCTTAGGTAGTTACCTCTGACAATAGCAATCGACAAGCGTTGAAAAAGCCAGGTTGTCTCCAGATTGACAAAGGTACGCTCCTTCATTTTGTTGCCTAGTTCCAATAAGAAACTTCTAGTGACTGGGCCAAAAACCCCAGAAGTCTCAACCGCTACAGAAATGAACAAATAACGGGACTGCGTATTCGATGATTTTCGAAATCTCCGCATTACGAGCAGAAGAGACTGTCATAATGAGAGATGCGGATGCAGAAAACGTGTTCGTACAAGTGACATCCCAAGTCAAAGACTTTCTTTCTTTATACAGAAAAACAGTGACGCCGTCGGGCCTTCAACTAGCGACAAAGTCGATATCGGAAGGCTCAAGGATTGAGCCAGCGACGTTTAAAGCTCGAAACACAATGTCGTTTAGAGCACAATGACGAGGATAACGGCCACCTTTTTTAACGCATAAAAGAGGATGCAGCCCAAACTTATCAACCCCTTTACCACAGCGACAAGTGAAATTTTGACACACGTTAGAGCCAGGAAATAATAAAATTGTTCGTAAAATCACTTCTGACAAAGCTTCCAGCCCAGCTGAAGTCGTGTCTGAAAAAATTGAAGCATCTGGTGGAGTAGGTCTCGGCTCTTATGTGACCTTCTCAATGCTTGCCAACTTCTTTCACATCACCCTACCCTCATCTTTCCTTCCCAGTTTAATCCTCAATGTAGACGTTAAAACGTTAATGCTGTATTTATTAACAACGTGAAGTTTAAAACCAATTACATTAAAAAGATTAATGTGCAATGACCTCGCAATGGTCCGTTGGATTTGCAAAGCCAAGATTGAGGTTAGAATTAGTGCATGAAATATTTATGTAAAACTTGTTATGCAGGACATTGAACAAGCACTGCGATGTCACAGACTGAGATGGTTCGATCATGTGGCTGGTAGCTATCGATAGAAAATAAAGGTAAATGGTGCTAAGAGACCAGGAAGGCAAAAAACAATTCGAAAGAAGTTACTCGGGCAAGTTCAAGTTACCGAAAATTTACCCACTCACCACCTTACTTAGAAAATGATTTTCAAGGATGCCTTATTCCCTAAAGAAGCAAACGAGCTATTAACAGGATCATGATAATGATCCTGTAAATGCGTTCTTCTCGAATCTATAAAAAGCACTATATTGAGAACAGTTATAATTATATTTATAATACCTTGGTGTGATGGAGAGGATAACAGAAAGCTTTCTTGTAATGAACAATCTCTGGTGTGTCGTCACATTTGTAGTAAGATCCAGGACCAGGAAAGTCTTTCTTTTGGTTGGTATTTAATTATATTTCTCAAACCATACTGGCTTCATTACTAGAAACCTCAAAGCTACTTCTTAATTGGAATAATATATGTAGTTAAAATCTCACTACGCGCGTTGAAATCATGTGTCGTTGGCATTCACTCTTTGGAAACCTCGGTAACTTTGGCAATAAATTATGGTTTATATACACTCTTAAAATAAATTGGTAGATCTACCTTAGTGAAAACTCCCTTATATTTGTTGTTAACGATTTCCATGCTGTTAGTTGATGGTGAATGATATTCGTGAGCTTCATCATTGACAACTTTCTTCATTCGACGCTTTTTACGTTCATCCTTTGAGAATCACAAGGGTTACAGGAATTAATCTTGATTAGGCACTAAAAAATTTTTATACATCTTTTAGATCCAAAGGGCGATACTTCGTAAACCATTTGAAGGCTTTGTTGCTGATGTTTCTTCTGATGTTGTATATGCCTACTGGGGGAGTGTCTGTGTTCTAAAATGGTAGAAAAATGTTTATATTTCAATAGAAATCAGTTTACCTTCATAAAAATATTTAATATTCATTTAAACATTACATTTATTTTGTAAAAGGATTCGTGATTTGTTGAAAAACTATGATCAAAGTCTTCCAAGCAAGCTCTCCTAAAACTTTTATCTTTCAAAAGTTTTGCACTATTTGGTGGTTTTTCCGATACTTTGAAATCTTTCTCAAATATTTTTCTCCAAACCACATACTTGAAAAAAGTTATTTTTTATAAAAATTGTGTAATTATAAGTATATTTATAATATATATGGTCAAGTGGAATAGCCTTTAAGACACAATTTAGGAGGCAAGTTTTTGAATTTTCTATTTATGACTAACTTCTTTGGTTTCTTTTTCATTTTTCCCATTTCTTAAATATA